>PVKH010017178.1:0-15498 GCA_004027955.1 Chaetophractus vellerosus | reverse complement strand
GCTGCCCGCAAAACATGGAGCAGAGCCGCCCGTGAAAATGGAATGGAGCCACCCTTGAATGGAGCGAGCCACCGCCACGGAGGGCCGACGCAGTGCGCCCCCACAAAACAGGGGGAGACAAGAAGCAGACATAGAAAAACACAGAAGAATGGACACACAGCAAGAGGAAGCAGAAGGGGGGGGGGATATGTAATAAAAATAAATAAATAAATAAATAAATAAATAAATAAATAAATAAACAAAAAGTAACTGAGCAATAGTGGCAAAAATCTTATAGAATATAATTTTCAACTTGACTTTTCATACCCTGCTGGGTTATCAGTCAAGTGCAAGGGCAAAATTAAGGCATCTTCAGCCATCCATAGATAATTTTCTTGCTTGACACCCTTTCACAGAAAGCATTGATAAAATGTTGCAGCAAAATCCTGAATAATCCAAAAAAAAGGGGAAAGTCATGGTATCAAGGAAATAGTGGATTCACCTGAGGAGAGCATTGAAGAGAAGACACAGGTTGATAGCAGAGCTGAGAGGGCCACCATTCCAGTAGGAGAAGGAGATTGGGGATGAGTATATGGGAAGAATTAAGGACATGCATATGGAAAATTTTGCAAGTGAAAAGAATAATTAATTTTAAAAACAACCGAAAAGCCCTGTATATGAAAGAATATATAATTATACACTATTTAGCTTGGTCTTGAAATCCTAACTGCTTTGCTGTGGAATCATAATGATTACACTTATAGCAGTGAAGATCTTTCTTTTGCAAGTAATTGAAAATTCAAGCTGCCTTAAACAATAAAGAGGATTATTTTGGTCACATTATTGAGAACTTTGAAGGTAATTCAGGCTCCAGGTGAGGCTTGATCCAGGGAAACTCTAATATCTTTAATTTCTCTCTCTTCTGTTTGCCTTTTGCAGCATCCAAACTAAGGCTGCCTTCCTCCTGGTTGCATGGTGTCTTCCAGCACCTTCTAGTGGCTTCACACATCTCTGTTCATGCCCTGCAGGGAGAGAATGTCTCTCAAGATGGCTTCTGCAGAAGAACAAAGAAATGCTGTCACAGTTTCTTCCGTCAAGCCTCTCGTTGGTCAATTCTGGGGGACGTGCCTTTTCTTGAACCCATCATTCTACCTTGGGGGATGGAGAGGGTTGGTTGGCTTCAGCCAATCAGGGCCCACCCCTGCAGCTGGAAGTGGGGTCAGCCTCCAAGAACGTTGTGAACTATACAGGGGGAAGGTTCCTACCCCACTGGAAATTAGGGTCCAGTTACAAGAGGAAAGGAAATGGATGCTGGGTGGCAAATGTCTATTTTACAACACAAATGATTTAACAAAAAATAGTGAAATAGCTATATGAGGCCATGCAGATGGTGGGGGAGAGGGGATGAGGGGATAAAAGAGCCAATATCACATCTGTCATGATTTAAAATCAATAGAGAATGTCGGAAATTTATGGATCAATAAAGAGCAGTTAAAACATATTATTTAGAAATATGGAAGTAGCTAGTAGAATAAATAGCTACAAGAGTAATAAATTGTTACCTCTGGGGAGCCAGGCTGGAGGCTGGGGTGGCCTAGGACAGGGCATTGCAGTTTTACATGATAAGCTTTTATATGATTTGATTTTAAGCTATGTACATGCATTATTTTGATTTAAAATTTAAAAAATAACTCCAAGCTGTCATGAAAAAACATGAAAATTGAAAAGAAGCTGTTGGCTTTGTCTTGTGACAAAGAAGTATGAATGCAGAAATCCAGAATGGAACCCCCTCCCCTGCATTCCAGGCCATTTTTAAGTTAAATCCACATACCACTAATGTGTCCGGTATGCTATGGCTTTATGTATGTGGACGCAGGGAAAATTGTGTCCTAGTTTGAAAAGTGTAGATTGACACATCGAGGCAAATAGTTTGAAATGTTTTAAAAAGGGAAAACTCAAACTTTCCCCTGAGGCTGGGGCCCCCTATGAACACAACACAAAACAACTCTACGAAGAAGAGTAAACAAAAGGAAAAGAAGCTAGCTTTAGGGTGCTGTCCAAAATTCTGCCCTGGCTCTCTTCTTTCCACGTGGGCCAAACTGTATTGCATTGTCCATCTTTTTGTCACAGACAGTTTCACTGCTGATTTTGTTTCTCCTTTCCTTTCCTTAGACCACAAATGCTGCCTTCAGCAGTAGGCAAAGGACTTTTCTCTGGCTTGTATCACCAGCCTGATCCAAAACTATCCATTCCTCCAGGGACCCTATACCCAGCAGGGAAGTATCATGTAAAGATCCATTTCTGGGACATAAATCTAGGGTGTCCTCCCAAGGGTAGACCACAGTCCTACAAAAGGACAAAGATGGAGTATAGTTTAAGCACCATACACTCTTCTCCAGCTGCTAGGTTTGGAGAGAATCTCCAAATTATAAAAGGAGGTTGGATGTGGCAAGTATAAGTGCTATTTCAAAAACTGATGGCTTCCTGGTTCCAGGCAGAGATATGTAGGAATCTTAATTTAAGATAATTTTTTTAAATTAAAGAAGTTGTGGATTTATAGAATAATCATGCATAAAATACAGGATTCTCATATCCTACCCTATTTGTAACAGTTTGCACTGGTGTGGTACCTTTGTTACAATTTGTATTAGTCAGCCAAAGGAGTTGCTGATGCAAAGTACTGGAAATCTGTTGGTTTTTATAAAGGGTATTTATTTGGGGTAAAAGCTTACAGTTACAAGGCCCTCAAGAGTCCAACTCAAGGTACCATAAGAGGTACTTCCTCACCCAAGTCAGTTGTCACGTGTTGAAGTAAGATTGCAAGCCTGGTCTCTCCTTCCTTCTTTCTCTCAAGGCCCTGTGGGCCCCCCTTCTTCAGATCTCAGCTGTAGGCTGACATAGGGCTCGCTCTCAGGGTTTCTCAGCTGCTCTGGTCTCTTCACAAGTTCAGCTGTAAACTATCAGATGAATGGCTCATCTCTCCCCAGGGCTCCAGGATCTAAACTGACAAAGTTCTCTCTTTTTCTTCTATATCTTCTTCTGTGTGTCTTCTTGAGTGTCTTCTTCCATTTATATAGCTCACCCAGGGGGCAGAGACTTAAACTGAGTTACACCCTACTGAATCAAAGCCCTAGTCTTAACATAATTTAATCAAAGACATCTCAGCTGAATCTAATACAATCAAAGGGGCTCAAGCCCAGAGGAACAGACCAGTTTGCAAATATAATCTCTCTTTTTTTTTGGAATTCATTAATAATCTCAAACTGCCACACAATTGATGAAAGCACATTTTTATAATTGTACTCTCAACTATATAGTTCATGGTTTAATTTAGGGTTTGCTGTGTGTGTTGTGCAGTTCCATGGAGTTTTTAAAAAAGTTTTATTCTAGTAACATATATGCAACCTAAAATTTCCCTTTTAACCACATTCAGATAAATAATTCAATGCTGTTAATTACATTCACAAGGTTGGTGGTGATGGTAGCACAACATTCAGATAAATATTTTAATGGGACTGCTGGTTTTGCAACTATAAGGCAAACAAATTATTTTCTGAACCAGAATTTGGGGTCAGTGAGGAATTAGACTGCTCTTCACAGTGGCATTAACAGATTGTCTTCACTCTGGGCTGAGTTACATGTCTGCAGAACGTGGGAGGCTGATACTGGAGATATTTCTTTCGTCTTGCTGCACCTTAAAGAAGACTGGAGTGGGGGGCGGTGATCTGAACTTGGGTAGGGAGGATATAGACAGAGGCAATTCTGTTGTGGAGAGTGAGCTGGCCCTAGCAACACAGAAGCAGGCTGGGGCCCAAGGAGAGAAATAGCCAGCCAGGAGCTCTCTGCACTGATTCCCATCTGCTCTCCCCAAGCCTTCAGTAAAATCTGATTTTAGCTCTGCTCTGGAATTTAGGATGGGGCTTCCAAGAGAACAGAAATAATCCAGAGACATACACACGGGAAAGAAGGACCAAGCTGGCCAGAAGCCAGGCATGTAAGCACCTTGGAAGTTCAAGTGACAATCAAGGCTCCTGGTTTGTTGAGCACAGAAATATTCCCCAGGGATTTTCAGAGCGCCGTGGGAAGGGAAACCTGATAAAAGGCCAGGCATCCTTCTAGCCAAGCAGTTTGAGATTCAGATTATTATCTAGATTGTAAGGGGAAGGTTGAATTTGGAAAGCTGTAGAACTTAGGGACATCTATGAGTTTTTAAAAACATTGAGTACAGCTCTGGTACAAATGGCTTAACCATTTGTTACTGTAGTTTAGCACTTCCCCAAACCCTTAATGGAGTAACACAGCCAATGAAGGCTATCAAAGACCACAACCAAAACAAACACCAGATATATTGGAGGCCAAGCCATACAATACCCAACATTGCAATTGGACGTGCTCACTGAGACAGCTCAAACTGGACAAGTCCCATGAGCTCAAGCCTCGTTTCTGTTATTTCAGCTGAAATCCCTGACCTGTTTCAATTTCAATTCCTCCTTCATAGTACACTCACTAAAGTCCCCCTCTAAATTATTACAAACAGTTCTCATGGATTCCTGGGAAAATCTTGGAGTCTTTTTTTTAAGAGAAGTTGTGGGTTTGCAGAACAATCATGCATAAAACACAGGATTCTCATACACCACCCCACCACCAGTACATCCTGCACTGTGTGGAACATTTGCCACAATTGATGATAGCACATTTTAATAACTATACTATTAGTTAAAGTCCACGGTTTAATTGAGGGTTCCCTATTTGTGTAGTGTAGTTTCAAGGATTTAAAAAAAATTATTCTGTTACCATATATACAATTTAACGTTTTCCCTTTTAATCACATTCAGATATATATTTCAGTGCTGTTAGTTGCATTCACAACGTTGTGCTACCATCACTACCATCTAGTACCAAAACATTTCCATCATTCCAAATAGGAACCCCGTACATTTTAAGCTTTAACTTCCCATTCCCTATCCCCACTCCATCTTCTAGTAAGCTGTATTCTAAATTCTTACTTTATGAGTTTGCTTATTATAATTGTTTCAAATCAGGGAGATAATACAATATGGACCCTGTATTAGTCAGGGTTCTCTTGGGAAACAGAATCAACAGGAGATATCTGTCAATAATATAAGATTTTATGAGTCTCTCACGTGACCGTGGGGTTGCACAAGTCCAGGTTCTGCAGGGAGGCTGCAAGCCAGGGCTTCCGATGAAAGACCGATGAAGGGTCCTTGATGAGTTTCTGGGAGAAGTTGGCTGTCCAAAGACGAGCTGGGAAATTCTCTCTGAATGTTGAAATCACTTCCCCTTCTAAGGCAGTCAACTGATTGGATAAAAACATCATCCATTATTGATCCAATTTCCCTGATTGATGCAGATGCAATCAGCCATCCATGCAGTAAACTCACTGGTGATCAAAGTCCATAAATGCTCTTGTATTACAATTAGCCCAGTGCTTGCTGGACCTAATACCTGGACACAATTACCTGGCCGAGTTGACACATTAGCCTAATCATCACAGTCCACCCCTAGTCAACTCGGCAACCATACACATTACCCTAAACCTACTTAGTCTCTAAGTAAAAACAATAACTTACAAGCATACATATATATTTCCACCTAACAATGTTTAACTCCCCTGCGTACAACCAGAAATGCATTAATTCCCCACAGAATATGGTGCAAGTCCTTGGGCAATATCCACTCTTAAACTTGACATCCTTAAATATTATGACATGAAATTAATACAACTTTTCATATGATAGGGGAAAAGGTTGGGGAAGAAAACAAGAAATTCATTTTGTGCACATATACAGTCATACTCATAACAAAACAAGGAAGAAGGGTTCATGACTATTACAGTCCTCATTTCTGTAACTGGTCACGTGGTCAAAGTTCATATTTATCACGACCTTCTTCCACTACCCTTTCCATGTTCCCATTACCTTCAGCAAGCACTTCAGCTGGCTATGATTCTTTGCCTGGTGCGGTGACCCAAACTTTCATTCCCGAAGATTCAGGGCCATTGTTAGTTCTGCTTGAATTGGTTTGCTGCAATTTTCCATTGACTTTATTTTTTTTAATTAATTTTTTATTGATTTTTTATTTATCTATATACATTTTTAGGATACATTGATTACACAAATGTTACACAGAGATTCCAGGAGTACCCATATGCCACCCCCCCACCCCTCCCACAACCCCCCACATGCACATCCCTAAGTGTGGCATAACGCCTTCCATTGACTTTAATCACAGGGCATGGCAGTACAAGGAGAAGCCCTAGAGCATCTCCTGCATTCCAGGCAAACTCTCCTTTACCCCCATTATGTAGATGTAGTCCTAGTTCCCCTTGAGAGGCTACACAGTGCAGGCTTCAGTTTGGCTGGCACCCAACTCAGAGCTGGAAGGATGTCCGGACTCCCTGGGGCAGGCTAGAGGCTCAATGATACAAGGTTGACAAGGTGTGGTCTCCATAGGGCAGGCCATCACAGGTTTATCTGGTAAAGTCTCAGCAGAATTTAGAGTTCCAGTGTCCCCACCAATATATCATCATCCCATATGTCTCCATCCCAATCCTTGGGGTTCCACTCTTTTCCAATCAATGTCCTCACTTTAATGGCAGAAACCCTGCGAGGTTGAGATTTTAGTTTCCTTTGTAGTTCTGCTACTTGTACAATGAGCATCTGGGTTTGATTCTCAGATATCTCAAGTCTTTGGCTACAGGAGAAAAGATTTTCTTTCAAGGCACATGTAGAAACTTTCATATCATTATTATGGCATTTAAGTTCCAAATTTGAAGACTTTAGCTCATCCCTTTCTTTTTTTAACTGTATCCAGAGTATCTAGGAGGAGCCAGCCAACATCATTATACTTTTTTATTCCACAAAATTCTGTTAAGGTATTGAAAACACTCTCATCCAGATCCTTACTTCTTATAAGTGTGGAAGTAGGGGAATCCAATGAGGCTATATTGTGTATCTCTATTGCCAGCTCATGCCATGGACTCTTAGCAACCTCTTCATTATTGGAAAGGGAGTCATTAGTACCCTTGACTCCAATTAGAGTAGACATCCCATGTTTAAGAGTCTGTTCCTCAAGAACCACTCCCAGTACCAGCTGTATTAGTCAGGGTTCTCTTGGGAAACAGAATCAACAGGAGATATCTGTCAATAGTATAAGATTTTATAAGAGTCTCTCACATGACCATGGGGATACACAAGTCCAGGTTCCGCAGCAGGCTCCGATGAAAGACCGATGAAAGGTCCTTGATGAGTTTCTGGGAGAAGTTGACTGTCCAAAGACCAGCTGGGAAATTATCTCTGAATGTTTAAATCACTTCCACTTCTAAGGCAGTCAACTGATTGGATAAAAGCGTCATCCATTATTGATCCAATTTCCCTGATTGATGCAGATGTAATCAGCCATCCATACAGTAAACTCACTGATGATTGAAGTCCACAAATGCTCTTGTATTGCAATTAGCCCAGTGCTTGCTAGACCTAATACCTGGACACAATTACCTGGCCAAGTTGACACATTAGCCTAACCATCACAGACCCTTTTGTGTCTGGCTTATTTCACTCAACATGTCTTCAAGGTTCATCCATATTCTAGCATGTATCAGAACTTCATTCCTTTTTATGGCTGAATAATATTCCATTATACATACATACCACATTTTATTTATCCATTCATTGGTTGATGGACACTTGGGTTGCTTCCATCTTTTGGCAATTGTGAATAATGCTGCCATGACCATTAGTATGCAAATATCTGTGTGAGTTCCTGCTTTCAATTCTTTTGGGTATGGACCAAGAAATGGTATTGCTGGGTCATATGGTAGTTCTAGACTTAGTTCTCTAAGGAACTGCCAGTCTGTCTTCCACACTGGGTGCCCCATTTTACATTGCCACCAACAGTGAATGAGTGTTCCTATTTCTCTGAATCTTCTCCAACACTTGTTATTTTCCATTTTAAAAAATAACAGCCATTCTAATGAGTGTGAAATTGTATCTCATTGTGGTTTTTATTTGTATTTCCCTGATGGTTAATGGTGTAGAACATCTTTTCATGTGCTTTCTGGCCATTTGTATATCTTCTTTGGACAGATGTCTATTCAAGCCTTTTGTCCATTTTTTAATTGAGTTGCTTATCTTTTTGTTGTTAAGTTGAAGGATTTCTTTATATATTCTGGATTTAAACTTCTATCAGGTATGTGGTTTCCAAATATTATCTCTCATTGTGTAGGTTGTCATTTTACTTTCATGATAAAGCCCTTTGAGGCACAAAAGCTTTTAATTTTGATGAGGTCCCATTAATCTGTTTGTTCTTTTGTTGCTTGTACTTTGGTGTAAAATCTCAGAAACCATTGCCTAGGGGAATCAGAGAGAGATTGAGAGAAGATGAGTTTTTTATTTGTTTTTTGTTTATTATTATTATTGGAATAATGAAACTGCTCTAAAAATGATTGAAGCGATGAATGCACAATTATGTGATTATACCAAATGTAATTGATTATACACTTTGGATGGATTTATGCTTTATTAATATGTAAAAAAACATTTTTAAATATATGCATTCAATGCTATACACTTCCTTCTAACACTCCCTTCACTGATTCCAAAAATTATGAGAGTTGCTTATTCGTTTTCAAAATATTTGTTAATTTCTCTTGAAACTTCCTTATTTAACCCATGTGCTATTTAGAACTATGTTGTTTAATCTCCAGATATTTGTGGATTTCCAGCTTAGTGTTTTCTTAGTGTTTTTGCCTTCTAATTGAATTACATTGTGGTCTGAGAGCATACTTTGTATAATTCCTATGCTTATAAATTTCAGGTGGTTATATAAACCAGCATGTGTGCTGTCTTGGGGAATGTTCCATATGATGATGAGAAGAATGTTTAATTGGCGGTTTTGGATGAAAACTTCAGTAAGTATTAATTAAAACCAGTTGAAATATTTATATTTATATACTCTTTCATAGTTTGTAACAAATGTTTTGTAAAAATGCAAGGTGTTGGTAGTGGGGAGATGTATGGGAGCCTTATATTATGATATGCATGTTTGTTTTGTAGATTCACAAGTTTTACTATAAATTCATTGTTTATGTATGTTCATGTATGGATGATATACTTCAACAAAATTTTATTTAAAAAAGAAAGTTGCCTAGCACAAGTTCCTGAAGATGCTTTCCTACATTTTCTTTTAGGATTTTGATATTTCTAACTCTTATATTTAGGTTTTTGATCCATTTTGAGTTGATTTTTGTATATGGTGTGAAGTAAGTGTCCTCTGATTTTTTTTTTTGCAATTGGAGATCCAGCATATAGTTGGGTCATGCTTTTTAAATTCATTCTGCCAACCTCTGCCTTTTGACTGGAGAGTTTAATCCATTTACCTTTAATGTCCCTACTGATAATATAGGACTTCTGCCATTTTTCTATTTAGCCTTTGTAAGTCTTATATCTTTTTTGTCTCTTACTCTTGTTAATGCCCACTTTTATATATATTTGATTTTTTTTTGGTATTGTACCATATTGATTGCCTTCTCATTTCTACCTGGATATATTTTCCATCTATTTCCTTTTTGATTACGATGGGGTTAAAATTTTACATCTATCTTAGTTTGCTGAAGACTGCCAATGAATAATACCAGAAATGGGTTGGCTTTTAAAATGGAAATTTGTTAGGATAAGAAGTTATAGTTCCCAGGCTGTGAAAATGTCCAAATCAAGGCATCAACAGAGATGCTGGCAATCCTGGACTCCTGCCACGTGGCAAGGCACAATGGGGCTGGTCTCTGCCAGTCTCTGCCTTCCCCTCCAGGCTCACTTTCCTCCTGAGCTCAGCTGTGGGTGATCAGGCACATGGCTCATCTCTTCCTTCTTCTTTTCCAGGACTATGGCTCCAGGTTGGAGCTGCTCCACTGATTCCAGCCCCTGGCTTCTCTCTCAGCCTCTTGGGTGTTTTCTGTTTTTCTGTGGCTGCAGGTGATCCTGGAGTCCTCTCTGACATGACAGTGTAAAATGGTGGCTCTCTTTCTCTGTGTGTCTCCGCATGTTTCTCCCATTTTATAAAGACTCCAGCAAGAGGGCTGAGACTCACTCTGGGTCATGCCTCACTGAAGTACTCCAATCAAAGGCCCCCAAATGAATTCAATCCAATCTCTCACTCATTTTTGAAAGGAAGTCTTGCTGGACATAAAATTCTTGGCTGGCAGTTGTTTTCTTTCAGAACTTTAAGTATTTCAACCTATTTCAACCCACTGCCTTCTTGCCTCCATGGCTTCTGATGAGAAATCAATACTCAATCCAATTGGGATTTCCTTGTACGTAACACATTGCTTTTCTCTTGCAGCTTTCAGAACTCTCTCCTTGTCTTTTGCATTTGATAGTGTGATCAATATAGGATGGGGTGTGTTTTTCATAATGTTTATCCTGTTTGGTGTTCTTTGGAATTCGTGGATATGTATATTCACGTCTTTTGCTAATTTGGGGAAGTTCTCTGTCATTTCTTTGAATATTCCTTCTATCCTTTTATCTCTTTATTCTCCTTATGGGACTCCCATAATGCATATATTGGCGCACCTGATAGTGTCTCAGAGGTATCTTAGGCTATTTTCACTTTAATATGTCTTTTTTCTTTCTGCTCCTCTGCCTGACTCATTTTAAGTGTGTTGTCCTCAAGTTCACTTATTCTTTCTTCTGTCAGCTCCAATATGCTCTTGAAATCCTGGGTATTTTTCATTTCAGTTATTGTGGTCTTCAACTCCAGTAGTTCTATTTGGTTCCTTTAAAAAATTCTGTGTCTTTACTAAGACTCTCCTATTATTCATTCATTGTTTATCCTTTAGTTCTTTTTCTCTGTGTTTTCTTTCATCCCCTTGAGCATTTTAAGATCAATTTTTAAAAGGCTTTGTTTGGTGTGTCCACAGTCTCATCTTCTTCATTGGTGTTTTCTGGATTTTTATCTCCTTCCTTTGGATGGGCTATCATTTTATGTTTCTTTGTTTGCCTTGTATTCTTTTGTTGCACACTGTTCATTTTAATAATTTAAAATGTTAACTCTGGGATTTATTCTCTGAAGTGTCTGTTTCCTGGTTTTGTAACCAGCTGGTGATAAGACAGAGGTTTTCTTTAGCTTCAGCCCTCCTTCCAGGAAAGTATGCCCAAGGTGAATGCAGGGTGCGGGGGTTCCCTGTCTTTCTGGGCCTCTGCCTTGTCCTGGGTTTTTGCTTATTAATTTTTTGGAGTTCCCTTGTTTACAGGAGTTTCATTGTCCCTCTGTTTCCCAGGAGACAGACTTCCATTTCCTGGTGTTTGAAGCCAGTAGGACTTTGTTCCAAACTGTTTGCCTGCATAGTTTTTTCAGTCTTCTTATTGTCTCAAGCTGCTTATGCCTGGAGGGCACAATGGAGAGGACTTTCCCTAGTAATTCTTTCCCAGCCAAAACATGGCCAGGAATCTGCAAAGGGGACACAGGCTGGCTCCAATGTGCTCTGGAGGGAGGGATCAGGTAGGGTGCCAAGAGCTTCCCCTATGGCTCTCCAAAGCTGAGCTCTCCTGGCCTGCCCAGCAAATGCAGCTCTTCAGCTAACTGTCCCCCACAACCTTGAGGAAGCACAGCGTCTTTAGGTCTGTCTCCACCACCACTGCCCCACAGTGGCGAGGTGAAACGATGGCTACCCTCAGTGATCAGCCGTGCCCACCCCTGTTGGGGAACAGGATTCTTATGTCCCCTTCTGTCACTGGCAGCTAACCAGGGACTGGATTCCATGGTAGCCTGCTGCAAGAGTGAGGGTGGGTACTGGTAGCCATCACACAGAGAGGATAATTTACTGTTCTTTACTCTAATTTATCAACCTCTTCCTTCTACTCTTCCCTGGATATTGTACAGTGTGTTTTTCTGGCCTTTGGAGTTTCAAAATAGTTGTTTCAGACAGTTCCTGCCTGTCTAATAGTTGTTTTGGTGGAAGAACTGAGTCCTGGATCTTTCTACTTCTCCATCTTCCCACAATCCTCTCCCTTTAAGTCTTTTTAAGGAGAAAAAAAAAAGCAGAAGCAGAAAGCACAGAGTATTATAGAATAGCAGTCCTTCCTTATTTCTAAATAAGTTTCATTTCAGTTGGAATATCATATTCCTTGCATGAGTTATGCATTCAATACCTACATTGGTAATTTTGCATTTTGGTTGACTGCACACCCCGGCACACCAGATAAAATATTTAGTTACTGCTAAAAATTTTAATTCCACAATAATAACTACTCATGCAAAAATTTTCTATTCAAATTAGCATCATGAAACAAGAAACCCCACAAACTAAGGATCACATGAAATTAGCATTATATTAATAGAGACCCAAATTTGTACTTCCAATTTCGCTGATTGAATCCCCCCAGTTTTCCCCTGTCATTTTGCTGACAAATAGAAGCCTGGCCCAAAAGTGGTTGAGTTTTTGTGGACATAGCCCCCATCTACCTGGCACCCCCCACAGTGGGACTCCCTTCCTGGGGGAGTCTGAGCAGCTGCTCTGAGTTGCTGGGGAAGCATTTCCTTTCTGAGGGCTGGGGAAGCCCCTTGCAGATGGTGATTTCCTTTTTTCCCTCTCTCGCCTAGAGCAGAGATTCCCCCAGGTTACCAGCTCTCAAGCAGCTGTCTTTAGGACTTTGTTCTCCTCTTTTCTTTCTGGCCCTCTGGTACACAAAGTCCCAGCTCTTTTCTGTGGCTGAAAAATTTATGACAGGTCCTTTGTCCAGGCATTCAGATGTGGAAGAGTATAATATTGGAGCCCTGGCTTTGGAGTCAGAGAGACTGAGGTCAGATCTTAACTCAACTGCTCACCTTCTGCATGACCTTGGGCAGATTATTCCAACTTGGATCTGAAATATGGGGCCAGTGCAGTTCCTAGCTCATGGGGTTGTCATGATGATTAATGAGATGATGTGCAGTACATTGCCTGGCACATGGTGGGCATGTAAAATATGGCAGCTATTGCTATCACTTCCTGCTTGAAAGGAAGACAAGGGAAAAGTAATTTACCTGAGTCTAAAATATAAAATCAGTGCTTTCATATAATTCAAAGAACAGTAGCAATTGCTAGGCTGTATTAGTAAGCCAAAGGGGTGATGATGCAAAATACCAGACATCTGTTGGCTTTTATAATGGGTATTTATTTGGGGTAGAAACTTACAGTTACCAGGCCTTAAAGCATAAGTTACTTCCCTCACCAAAGTCTATTGCCACGTGTTGGGGCAAGATGGCTGCTGACTTCTGCCAAGAGTTCAGGCTTCTTGGGTTCCTCTCTTCCAGAGGCTCTGTTTCTCTCTGCACTCAGCTGCTGTGCTCTCTCCTCAAGGCCAACTGTAGACTATCAGTTGAATGGCTCTGTCTCTCTCCCTGGGGCTTCGGCTCAAAACTCCAGCATCAAAACTCCAACTCTTTCCTTTGCTATGTCTTTTATTTGTGAGTCCCCACCCACCAAGGGGCAGGAACTCAACCCCCTACTGATGTGGCCCAAAGTCCTAATCATAATTTAATCAAAAGTGATACCTCTGACACACCAATTTACAAACATAATCCAATAACTATTTTTGGAATTCATAAACAATGCCAAACTGCTACATAGGCCAAGGCCACAATAGTTCTTATTTTTGGCTTGTCCTAAAGCAGAAACTAATAAACAACAATGAATTGTTTAAGCATGTGTTGACTCCTAGTTAATCAATACATAACTAAGGTATTCTTTTAAATAGGCCTGAAAGGCAAAATAGGATATTTATCTGGCAGACATGGGGCCAACCAGGATGGCAAATAGGCAACTGGCATCTTGTCATTTCCTTCCACTTCCCACCTTTGCTGCATCTCCCCTGCCCATGACAGACATCATTAATCAATCACTGCATCTCTTCTTGTTGCGCTTAGATTCTTTCCGCCTTATAATGGTTTTCGTTTTTCCTTTTTTTTCTGTTCTGAAGGATTTTAAAAATCTCAGATATTGTGTCATTTCATCCTTGCAGCATACATCTCTAAAAAATAGGGATGTTTTTATATATAACAACAGGGATATGATCATACCTAACAAAATTAGCAATAAGTTCTTGATGGCATCTAATGCCCAGTCCATAAGCAAATTTCCCTGACTGTCTCAAAAATATTTAGGACTATGTTTAACACAGCTGAGTAGCCCTTCTACCAGATTTTTAAGCAGGAGTGGAGGCGTTTTCAGATGCATGAGTCAGAAGCACCTGCAGGCTGCCCTTTGAAAGAGAATGGAAGGAGGGACCTCTTTCCTACTTCAGGATGACTGCTTGCCTTCAAGGGCTTCTTATTAACCAGAGGCATTCATTGTCTCCCTTCCTTTCTCAGGGTTGCCAGTTCCCTGAATCCTTTGTTCAGCCAGGAATCAAGGGCAAGCAGGACTCTGGGGTCCTGGGGTTTTCCAAGGGTGACCCTAGCAGATGGGTCCCTACCCTACCCAGTGACGGGGTTGGTGGTAACAGAAGGAGGGCAAAGGGGGGTCCTCAGCCTGCAAAGTTTCTGCTCCTACCCTGGAGGCCAGACCCATGGGAACTAGACCTCCCACTGCCCAGGCTGTCCTAGGTCATCTGTCCCCTTGGCACCCCAAGGAGCAAGCACCCCATGGGCTTTGGATTCAACTGCCAGTTAGCCAGCAGGGACTGGCATGAATTTTTCATTTCCCATGCATGTCTGCAAGGAGATTGGAGGCTCAATTTCAGGATCCCTGAGCCTACACAAAGGCGGTGATGATGGCTATTGTCTGGAAAATGGCCCATTGTGGAGATGGGGTATGGGGGTGCAGCAAATTAGAAAAATAGTCCTCCATCAATGACTGTCGATTTCTTTCTCAGGGAGCTGAGATTGTGCTTGGGCAGACAAAGGCCTGATTTAGTGCAGGGCACACTGAAGTCGGGAGAGAGAATGTCCTGGGGGAAGCAGCAGAGGATTTTGACCGAGACCCTTGGTCCTCAGGTCCTCAGGGGTCTCGCTGCCTGACAGAGACATCAGGGGCTCTGGAGGCAAGGCAAAAACTGGAATAGGGCAGCCTAGCAAAGGGTTGCAAGGGTTACTGAGAAACTTTGGGATGGAAGGTTTGTATTTTGACTCATGTTCTTTGACACTGCCTTAGCCCTTCTAGGAAAAGTAGGACATTTATCTGTCCTGTTTCTCCCCCCTCCTTCTCTTCCTCCCTTCCTTTCTCTTATTTCCTCATTCATTCATTTATTCCTTCATTTGTCCAATGACCTATTATCAAGTACCTTCCTGCATGTCAACCACTGTGCACAGGACTTGGGATGAGATGAAAGAGGCAGACATGGCCCCTGGACTTAGGGGATTTAAAGACCCAGGGAGAGATAGATACTTAACAAGTGAACAAATTGTAGTAGATTGTAGTAAGTGTTATGAGGAAAACAAACGTGCTGAGAGAGGAAATTAGATTGTCTTTTTCTTGCTCCCTGCCATGTGCTAGCTGCTAGTCTACGTGGCTGTCAGGCTCTGCCA
>PVKH010017177.1:0-15500 GCA_004027955.1 Chaetophractus vellerosus | reverse complement strand
ATTCAACACGATCCCAACCGAAGTCCCAGTAATTTCTTTTGTAGAAACTGGCAAACTGATTTTAAAACTCTTATGGAAATTCAAAGTTCCTAGAATAATTGAAATACTTTTAAAAGAAGAAAAATTCAGAGGATTCATACTACCTGATTTCAAGACTTATGAGAAAGCTAAAATAATTAAGACAGTGTGGTATTGGCACAAATACAGAAATATAATTCCATTGATTAGAATAGAGAGTTGAGAAACAGACCATCATGTATATGGACAACTGGTGTTTGACAAAGGTGCACAGGTAAATTCGTGAAGAAAGGGTAGTGTTTTCAACAAATGGTCCTGGACCAAGTGTGATGAAAACAGTACAGCCACCTTGGAAAATAGTTTGGCAGTTTCTTGTAAAGTTAACTCTAGTACAGTATACTTTATCTGTAGTAACAAAACACACCAGTTGTTGTCTTGGTGAGAGTGTGGAGGGAAAGTGGGGCAGATGGAGAGTTTACAGAAGAACATGAGGAAAATTTTGGATGATAGATAAGTACACTATTTTGATTATGTTGATGGAGACTCAGATATATATATATATATACACATACATATGTTAAAATGTATAAAATTATGCACTTTAAATATGTACCATTTATTGTATATCAATAATACATTATTAAAGTTGTTTTTAAAAAGTCAGTTTGCCAAATTGTCTACACAGGTAACACACAGATTGAAAAAATACCGTATTTCATGTGCAACATGTTTTTTGTTCTAAGAATCATCAGAAAATGATGCACAATGAAGGTTTACATCTAGGTTTTGTTTTGATAATAGTTTTGATAACTATTTGATTTCAAAAGTTCATCATAGCTTGGGCTTATTATTAAAATAATTGTGACATGAAATGAAAACCAAAGCACTTTAAATTCATTTGTATTTTACTTCTTTTGCCCTATCAAGTCATGCCACTGATGTAAATTCACATTCCTATGAAAGAAGGAGAAATCTAAGGAGAAATATCAGAAATACAGATTGTTTCTGGTTTGCAGAAGTCAGCTAAAATAATCTGCACGGGTCATAAATAAATGTTTACTTGTCATCTTAACTAAAATTTTCTCACCTCAAACTTAAACACAATAGAAATGTTGCAGGGGAGAGCTCCCCACAGCAATTCATCTCCCTATTCTTTCGAGTTCTTTCATATGGAAATAGAAGAACAAGGAGCAGTTCAGCCTCTTGATCTATCTACTTTCTTGTTAAGCCCAGGATAGACTAAAATATCCAAAAGAATATCATGTGCAGCTGATATAAAGGGTCTCTTTCCTTGGTGACTTTCTTCTATGGGGCATCTTTGTCTATAGGTCATCACTGATCTTCAAATTACCATTTGACATAAGAAGACATCTCATGCTAGAGAAAATCATATTTGTTCTTGAGACGTCCCCTTGAAGGAGAAATTGGCTTGAACTCATGTATACATGTTAGAGTTAGCCTTAAAAAGAAAATGGATCCAATTATTGGAATTGCCTCAATTCATTAGAATGTTACCAGGAACTGGTTTTATCTCATCCTGTCCCTTCTTTCCAGTTCTTCTTCCCATTCCTTAGAAATGTCTTAAGCAGAGGCCGAAGCTGAGCAGTCAGGTTAGAAACAATCTACTGCAGTCCAGTTGAAACCTCTAGTTTCACTTCCAAATTAAATCCTATCTATATCCCCAGAACAAGGCAGACCAGATGTGTGGCCCAAGCCAGTTGGAGTATGCAGATGCATAGGCTACTTTCTCACTCCTCCCACTCAAGCACATTGGAGCATGATGGTGGGCCAGTCGGGTTCTGATACGGCTCCCTGTTCTGACAACCTACCATTCATCCCCTTGGTGAAGGGGGACTCACACCCTAAATAGTGCAAGGTGGCCAAAATCATGGCATCTGATACTGGACAGTAGAGATACGCCCAGCCTGAGGGAGGAGGGCATCACTTGCCAAGAGAACCACACCAGGGCTGCTCTAGGAAGCAGAGTGACTCCAGCAGGGGCTGTGGGAGGTGGGCTTTGTAATAAGGATGAAAGGGTGGTTCTCATGGGAGGGTGTAATTGGTTTTTTGAATAATTCCAAAGGTTGGCAGGAAATTGAAATCTACTAGGTTGAGGACTAGCCCAGTGATAGAGGGACTAGCCGGGTGAGGAGCTTTTTCTGCATATCTGGTGAGAGCAGGGGAACTCACAGCCTAGGCCCATAAGGCTCAAGGATGCCAAGACAACACTAACATTGTATCTTAACTTCAAGCCTTACAGTACACTCCTCCCTCCCTGTCCATTTCCAGTTTAACTTCTCTGCGGCAGAAGCTGGACAGGAAGAATAGGAGACAGCAGGCCTCCTTATAGAACCCGTACCAACTTGGTGATGGTTCTGGATTTTTGGTTTCTTCTGTGATGATGACTCCTGGCTGTGGAGGTCAGTGCGCACGATTCCCTCAGGTGACATTCATCTTTATTCTGGCTGCTTCTGTCGCGAGTCCCCCTTCAGCAACACCCTTTTTCCTGCCTGTGCATGTAGATGCTGCCTCCTCTTGCCGCGCAGCTTCTTTCTCCATCTGAAAATGCCATGTCGCTTCACGTGGTGGACAGAAACTGCTGAGATCCTCCTCTTCACTCTGAGGTGGGATGGCCCTTCCAATCTTCTTCCCAGGAACAAGGCACCATAGCTTCCACTCTCCCTGCTAGCGCAAGATGGTCTAGCAGCCTTCCATCTTCAGAAATGCCCAGGTAAGAACACGTGCCAGCTTCTCCAGGAACACATGTTCAACTTTTCCAAAGGTCTTCCTTCCATTTCTCTCTTCTCCAAGAGCAGCCCCAGGGTTCTTATGCAGTTTACATTTCAACAATCTTCCGACTGGGGAGTGAGACCCCCACCTCTCTTTCTTACAAACATCCCTGTTTCTACAAGTGATTCTCGTTTAGCATTGCCCTCCTTGTTTGGTGGGGCTTGGAGAGTGAGACAAACCGTGTCCTCTAACACGGAATTTCTGATGGATCTCACTCCTGTTCCCTCCAACAAGTAATTGGGTAATCTCTGGGTTTATCCTGGGGGGAGGGGTGTGGTGAGTTTTTGACCATGGAGGTGGGGAAGCAGAAGTCTTATGAGACATGTAAGTGGTGAGAGAGGACCTACTGCAACGTTTATGGAGCTCCTTAGCATATGGGATGCTTAGAAACTGATCATTTTAGCTGTGGGGCTTTACTGGCCATTCAAGCATTGAAAAATGAAATTCTACACAATATCCAGTTCCATAAAATTCATTTTATTTATTTTAAACCATTAAAGAAAAAAAAATTTTAAGTCTTAGGAAAAAAACAGAAAATGGAAAACACACACACAATGTCTCCACCACTCTTCACATGTTAGTACATTTCCTTTTAGATGTAACTTAAAAGATTTTACAACAGTTCAGTTTTCTGGCCCTCCTCTAATAAATCAAATTGGAACAGAAGAAATGCACCATTTTTTCTTCTCATAAAGTCAAATTTCATCAAGTAGCCAAAAGAATTTAATGATCAAAATACATTTTTAAAAAATCACCATATTTTTCCATGCCACTGAGTTGAATGTGGCTTAGTTCCTCAAACCTTGACAACCTGCTGGATTCTGATCTGTGATAAATGCTGAAGAATGTTTAAATGACTGTAATAATTTTCTTGCTTTTGAGGAGCTCACTGTCTAGATGAGGTAACATGAATGTCACTAGATATTCACATTGAAACTTGTGTGGAAGAGATTAGCATAGCCAATGGTATTGTACAGGCACAGGAGCTTGCACAAAAACATTGTCCAGTGAGGGCAGGGGCTTCTTAACAGAGAATTTGGTACCAGAGCAGAATTTGAATGCCAGAAGGGGCAGCCTCTGGGTTGACAAGGCAAAGCTGGAGGCAGGAGGAGGTTGTTTCAGTAAAGATCACAGCCCATGCAAAGGTTCCCTGTGTGCTGTGCCCATGGGTCTATGGCAGGTCTGGCATCTCCATGGGGGCAGGTTTGGGCTGGGCAGGAAGTGACAGGTGGAGACCCTGGGCAATGGCCTGTCATGACACTGTGGAGACTGGATGAAACTTTGTTGATGATGGAGCATCAATAATATGGCCAGAAGTTGGGGTGTGAAAGCTGTGGAGAGGGGACTGAGAAGGAGCAAATCATAAAGCAGCAAGAACAGTCCAGAGACTGTCACAAGAGTGCAGATTCGTGATGATGAGGCTGAGAGCGATTCCGTGGCAGGTGATGAGGATGGAATACCCAACTGCACGAGCTTACACAGGATTTCAGTCTGGGCATCAGCACGCCAGGGTGAGGTGTCAGGATCCAGCTTTCCTCTATCAGGCTGCTCTGTCATCTCTAGGATTTTATTCTCATTCTCATTTCCACGAAGGTTCACTGCCGTGAGTACATGAGTCATCTTGAGGAGGAGGTAGCACATGTCTCATACAACAACATTACAAACTAAGAATAATATAGAAACACAGAGAGTAAAGCAGGCGATGGCTAAAGCACCCACCAGACAGTTCATGACCGGAGGGAGGCAAAAGTATCAAACTTTTCCCAACGCTCAAGGAAATTAAAGGAAATATAGCTACTCTGAAATAAAGGTTCAAAGAAGAGATAGAAAAAGTACGTCGAGAGATGAAAAAGATAATCAAGAAAAAAGTGGAAGAGAAAGAGGGTGATGACAGAAATAAAAGTCATATATGTTGCACAAAGGGGACTGGACAGATAGTGACAGTTCCAGAAGGTAATGGGATAAATGAGAAGGGGATACACATAGAACAATCACAAGAGTTAATGCAAGTAGTTAAGAAAGTTGTCACACCTATCTAAGCCAGTAGAAATGCAAGGCATGCAAAGGAAGAGAAGGGAGAAGAACAGAGCCAAGCTCAGGCATCCGCAATGCCCTTGAGATAAAGCAGAAAAACTCCCAGAGGATTCACGCACCAGCACTGTACCCAGAGTCGTGCGATGCTGTGTTCAGAAGCCATTAAAAGTTAGGTATGTTGAGAGTCTTCTGGACCTGTTCAAGGTTAACATTATTTTCAAAGACACAAAATTTTATTTATATGGCACTATTTCCTCTGTAGGTTATTGAATATGAAGTGCAAGGTAAAGATCATCATATGTAATAGGACCCCATTGTGTGTGTGCGTGTACAGGGGTTTCTATTTGTAGGAAATGCCTGGGTTACCTCCAAGGTGGGATTGGGCATAGGAAAGACGGGACAACAGAAACTTTCCCTGTAAATCTACCTTATTCTTTACAGTGAGTACACATTCACACTATTATATTTCATAATTCATTATATTTTATAATATGTAATTATCATATTTTACAATAAAACTAATAAAAATCCAGTGAAAATGACTGCATGAAAGTAAAATGAGGAAATACATTATTTGCCTTCCCTATTTCTTTATATTGATAAAATACATTTGAAGAAAGTCATCACTTTCCTCTTATTGAAAAAATCTGAAGTTATGAAATATTCAAGATCCCTCGTGCCTCGATACCATGCTATGATAGATTTGGACCATTCATAATGCTTTCTAGCTCAAAAGAGTGATTTAATAAATATGTAAAACACTCATTATTATTAATGAATGTTGAAGGGGGGAATAAATCACTGTGCCTCTGCTTCATAAATAGTGTGGACAGGTAGAAAGAGTAAACGACCCTGAGGGGATCAGGTAAAGTGCAGCATTCTGAGAAGGAACAGACCAGGGCACTGGGCAAGGAGGACCAGATCGAGTGTCTGAGATGGAGGTGAAGGTGAGCAGAAGCAGGGCCAGATACTAGAGACCAAGGGAGAGGAAAACCAGGGTGACCAGACAGAGCCACTGAACTGGCGTCTGACTATGTGAAGAGGCGTTTAACTCACTAGGGGTAATTCCTGGTTGATCAGCACTGTATTGTAAAAAAAGATTGAGCCTTGTTTCTGTGGACTTAGTGGATGGCGACCAAAGCTACCATGTGAGGAAAGTATGCCCTTTGTGACCAGAGGTTTCTGATTAGACTCTTTCCAAAAAGCAACTATCTTCCTTTATTTATTTAATTTTATTTAGCCTTATTTTTTTAGAGGCTTTCAATTACATAAATGATATATAGAAAATACACAGGGATTCTTATATACCCCACCCGCTACCCCTCTCACACTTTTCCCCATTAAAAACATCTTTCATTAGAGTGGTACATTTGTTACAATTGATGAACACACGCTGAAGCATTGGTACTAACCAAGGACTGTAGCTTACATTATAGTTTATATTTGCACCACACATTTTCCATAGGTTTTGACAAAATGTATAATGGCCTATATCCATCATTGCAATGTCATTCAGAACAATTCCATTGTCCCAAAAATGTCCCATGTTACACTTATTCTTCCCTATCCCTCCCTTCAGAACATCTGATGACCACTGCCTTTATATCAATGTTACAAATTCTTGCATTACTAGAATAATAATAATAATTCTACTGTAGCCCATAGTTACATTCCCCCTGTACGTTTGTTCGTTCTTCAGTCTTGAGGATTTTAGTATGGTGATGCCCACTCTGTTTCTGATTGAGAGGGGGCTTAGATCCCATGGGGCAGATGGATGGAACTGTCTTGCTTGCAGTTATAGATATTCTTTGTTTTGGGGGATGGGCATTGCCCATCATCATCCTTTTGTTAGTTGTCCTAGGTAATCCAACAAACTGGAGAGTAGGTTGGCTTCAAATCTGCTGAGATTGATGGCCCAACCATCATGTGAACAGATCAAAGATTTAAGTTTCAGGGACATATATTTAAAGAGTATTGTGCAACTTATAGGTTCAAATAAAAGGGGCAGAAGAGCCATGTATAAGGAAATTATAAATGAGTCTAACTCTATTACATTGGGAACATATATTCCAAGGTAAGGCCCATTGACAGGATGCCAAATTCCTGAGATTGTCTGTTCTGCCTATAGTGTCTAAATATCTCTAAAGCCCTCAGGGCCCCACTGTTTGAGGCGCTGTTTTCTGTGGCAGTCAGTGAGATCCTGCTGAAACGTGCATAAGTGCAGCCTCTGGAATGACCTCCCAGCTCACTTTGAAATCTCTTAGCCATAAAAACTCATTTATATTTAATATTTCCCCTTTTTGGTCAAGGTCTTTTTCCACTGCAATGCTACTTTGACCAGCTTTTTCTTTTGAGGAACTTCATTGAACAATTTTGCAAAAATGTGTAAAGTAGCAAGATGGAAACTTATTTCTCAATTTATCCCGAAGGAGCCACTTGCTCCCAAACATTGAGGGAAGTCATGACTGTTCCACCATCACCCAACCGATCACTGTCTTCTTTGCCTCTCATTGCCGCTCAGGTAACGGGTCTGTCCGATGTCCCTTTCCATCATGGGTGGCCATGTTGCTGGGCTCTGCTCTTCACCACTTCTATCACCCCTGCTCCAAAGCAGATTTCAGTTCTGTGTCTCCCACTTACTGAAATAATTTTGGAGAGGGAGTTGTGGTGAAGCCTGCACCCATAGACACAGGAAACTTACACATATGTGGCTTTCTCAGCACTGAATATTGAGCACAAATGCTGTAAGTTGTACAGGATCATTTTAATTTGCTAATTTAAAAATAGAACATTTAGGAAGCTAAAACACATTGTCAAAAATGCACCCTTAGATTTTATATGCAAGATATATACTTTAAAATATTAACAACTCATAGCATTATTTGGTACCATCTGATTTTTATTAGGATTTGGGAATCATACCTATGATACAGATTTAACAAACTTTTGGGAAAAAGTTCATATAAAAAATATGGGGGGAATTAGAGAAGAACTGAATGAATTCTGACTATAGTTCTGAAATACTGTTAATATATTATACTAACCTGTCCTATGTGATTTCTCATATCTGTAATATTGATTATAACATTAATAAAACTACTCATTTTTTAGTTAACACATCCAAACAGTTGTCTAATTCCACCTTTGGAGTCTTCACATAGAATATTCAGTTATTTAAAAATGGGATGATAATTTACAGATTGCAAAATGCACAGAATTTAAGTGTGTGGTTTTGCCAAATGTATGCAATGGACACCCTTATCAAAATACAGAACACGTTCTTCCTAAAGGGAGCTCCAGGAACTGGGAAAACTTCCCAGACAATGACACCCACTTCCCTTACCCTATAAGATAACAGTAGCAGCTAATGTGGATTATACTGTATGGAGTTACCAGCATAATTCTTGGGTAGAGCAATCCTTGAGTTATGTGGGTTGAGGCAGCCACTGTGATACTAATGAGCACAACAGATTTGGTAAATAGGAATAAAAGTATGTTTCACCATATGAGGAGAGAGGGAGAGTGCTCAGCAAGTTAAGAAAGCATCAACGTCATTTGTGAAATGGATTATATTATGCTGATTTCCATCTCTTTCTAAAGAAAGGACCTGCTGAATAAATGTTGCATTTTTTGTTCTCTTATGATAAACCCTTGGATACTTGTTAAAGCAGACCATAGAAATACTTTACAAGTAAATGGTTCTTAAAATCCTTTTGGCTTTGGAAAGTTTTTATTATTTTAAGACCACCTCTGAAGGAGAGAACCCATGTCATCCAACACAGGAGGGATCCCCTGATGTTAGGGAGTTACAAGATAGTAGTTGTGCTCTTCTAAAAATCTTCATGGAGGAATCACCATATATTTCAAGTTTGGGCTGATGGTAAGTAGTCACACAGCACCCTGGTGATCTATGGGGCCAAAGACAAAGGAACCAGAAACAAGAAGAAACTAAAGAAGTGCAGGGCCCTTGTGGGGGGAGAGGGTGTTCCTTAAAGAGGCAATTAAATAAAAATGATAATTTCCAAGGTCATTACTTCTAAAATAAACTAGGAATCTCTTTCTTTAGAAAGTATCCTCAAACTAGGATTATTCATAAATTTTATTTTAATGGGTTGTCTCAATTTTTCACTTCAGCATAAGAGCTGAAAGCTTCATTGTCAAAAGGAATATATGTCCTACTGTTAGGTATTTTCTGTTTAATGATCACCCAAACTCTTGTTTTGAAATGTCTAAGAAGATTATATGCTAATCCTAAAATCTGCTTTTAATGGTCTTTTTTTTTCCTTAGTAAAATCTCAACAAGAAACATCTCTAGTCACTGAAAAGAAAAAGACTGTGGAACAGTTTTCCTGGATTTAATAATAAAGTGCAAAAGGATTATTTCTAAAAAATTTCTACTAACCTAAGACAATTTGAATAATAATGTGATCACAAAATGAAAATGCAAAAGAAAACTCAGAATTGCTAATTATAAATGGGTATATGTTAAGGGAAATATTCATTAGCTTCACATTTGGTTATTTGAAAGATAGTCTTAAAATATATATTTTCTTCCATTTACTTTCATGATAAAGGCCTTCAATGCACAACAGTTTTTAATTTTGATGAAGCCATATTTATCTCTTTTTTCTTTTGCTGCTTGTGTTTTGGGTGTAAAGTCTAAGAAACCATTGCCTACCACAAGGTCCTGAAGATGCTTCCCTATGTTTTCTTCTAGGATTTTGATAGTTCTGGCTCTTATATTGAAGTCTGATCCATTCTGAGTTGATTTTTGAACAAGGTGAGAGGTAGGGAGATTGCCTTCATTTTTTTTTTTTTTAGCAAATGGAAATCCAGTTTTCCCAGCAGCATTTGTCACAGAGACTATACTTTCCCAGTTAGTAGACTTGGCACCCTTGACAAAAATCATTTGGCCAAAAATGTGAGGATTGATTTCTGAGCTCTCAGTTTGATTCCATTGGTCTATGTGTCTGTATTTGAGCTATGCTGTTTTGATTACTGTGACTTTGTAATGAATTTTAAGATTGAGACGAGTGAGTCCTCCAACTTCATTCTTCTTTTACAAGATGACTTTGGCTATTTGGGGCCCCTTGTCCTTACATTTAACAATTGGCTTTTCCACTTCTGCAAAAAAAGTCTGTTGAAATTTTTATTGAGATTGCATTGAATCTATAAATTGCTTTGGGTAAAAGTGATATCTTAACAATACTTAGTCTTCCTATCCATAAACACAAAATATCCTTCCATTTAGTTAGGTCTTCTTTGACTTCTTTTAGCAATGGTTTGTGGTTTCCTGTGTACTAGTCCTTTGCATCCTTCTCCTATGGCTCCTTGAAGCTGTGTTTTGTTTACTTGCCACTTCCCAGTAAATGCAGCCCTTTAAATGTTATCCATAGTTTCCAAGAAAGATTTTTAAGACTCTTCTGCTACTTGTTCCCTGGGTGGATTGGAAAAACGGCCACCCTCGAAGCTGGATACCCTAGAAAATCTGAAATAGCTATGCAAAAGCAGTGATCAGCTATCGGACTGCTCACCCTTGGATATGGGGAAACTAGGTCTTTATTCCACATTTTTTTATGTTTGTACAGTTTGAGAAGACACATTTCAGGGAAGAAAAAGATGAATGCTGGGTGATTATTACGAGGGTGTTTATTAAGATAGCTGTAAACAATGGCAGTCTAGTCATTTCAGGAATCTTCTCCTGGGTGCCCCTCAAATTTGAGGCTAAGTCAATATCAGCTAATCACAAAGAGGTTTTTTTGGGAATCATTGCTCCTCCACTAGTGCCACAACTCTTTAAAGTTAGATTCCCTTAATCCACTAATATATTTACTTAAGTTTCTGGATCTACCCCCATCCCAAAGTTATAAAATAGGCCACCAGGCAGTTCCATACGTAATCCTACAGTGATAGTTAAAAGTACATGAAGAACAGAACATGGAGCTCTGACAGTCTCTACAATGTTGTCATTTGGCTTAACTCTGGCTGTTTAGAAGATTAAACTACCTTTTGAAAAATGCAGCAGTATGAGGTTATCTCCTTTTCTTAAGGAAGAGTCAAGCAAAATTCCAATACATGAAAAGTTTGAACAAACCAAATATAGTAGCAGCATTGCCATTTCATTATAATATCCCAGGTGTCCAAGAAGATCTCTCTGTTCTCCAAGGAAACCCCTTAGGTACATAGGGGCTTTGTTACCATCTGTGAATTGAACACCAGTGCTCTCCTTAGGCGTGTGGATTAAGGAGGAAGTCACCATGCTTCCCTTCTATCAACTTTTAAGAAGGACTCACTTGTGCTCCTAAGAGAATAACTTTTCATACCAAGGCATATTATGTGAGGGACATTTTAACCATTTAACCGAGATTGTCAAAGTTATTTGGATAGTGTTTTGCAAAGTACTTTCTAGTGATTTTTAAATTATGTTTTGATGGTAATATCCCTCTTTTCATTTCTTATTTTGTATATTGTGATTTTCCCTAGTTTTCTTAATCAAATTGACTAATGGATTGTCTATTTTTAATTTTTTTCCAACCCTATGATTTTTCTTCTTTACTTATTTGGTCTATTTTTTTAATATTCTCCACCTCATTAATTTTTAGTTTTGTTTTTCATTATTTTCTTCCTCACATTTTTTCCCTTTTGATTTATTTGGTCATCTAGATCTAATGTTTTGAACTAGAAATTGCATTCAGTTATTTTAATTCTTTCAATTTTAAGGATAAAAGTGTTTAGTGCTATGAATCACTACTTTCTGTGCTTTCATTATCATTGGTTTATAAAAAAATTCTGTAATTTCAGTCTGTATTTTCTCTTTCACATGAGGGATGTTCATCATAAGATTTTATCATTTGCAGGTGGAAGGCTCTTTCTGTTTTCTGTTTTATTAGCAATATCTACTTTTATTGTGTTGTTTCATTGCAGATCAGAATTTGATGATGTTTTCTAAAATGTGATCTACCATGTCATAAATTTTTGTGACTATTCCATGGGAATTTGAGAATTAAGTCTATCCTCTTATATCTACATATCTCCATAAGATGTACTATATTGATGATGTTCGTTTAGGTTGTGGTATAGTAATCTCTTCAATTATTAGTGTGCTTCTATCCATGTTTCCCTCTATTTCCTGTAGTTTCTGCTTCATAAATATGTTTGCTGTATTATTTGGTGCATAAATATTCATAAGCATTAATCCTTTGCTATAAAGTGTAATTTTAGCATGAAAAAGTGCCCTTATTTGTTACATTTATTGCTTTTTGGTTCAAATTGTATTCTGTCTGATATGAGAATAACTTTCCTGCTCTCTTTCAGTTTGCAATTATTTTGTATATTTTCCCTCATTCTTGATATTTAGCCTTTCTAAGTAACTCTTTTGGTTGTGTCTCTTATATAGAACATATAGGGAGGTCTTTTTTTATGCACCAAATTGAAAATCTTTTTATTTTCCTTTTAATATGTGAACTAAGCTCATTCATATTGATTTGAGCAATTGGCATGTTTCATCTCAAATCTATCATAATAGTTTATAATTTTTCCTATTTTGTCATATTTGTTATGGTCTTTCTCTACCAAATATAGTTAATTTTATCTTTTATGTCCATTTCTCTTCTGATTCCAGTCAATTTCCTTCATTTCTTCTGCATTTTTTGGTCCATTACTGTATAAAATAGACACAATTTCATTTTGAATGTTGTCTTACAGTCTTATTCTGCTCATGGTTGATTTTGTGAATAGAATTTCATCAATGTTTTGGGTTGAATTTTATTATCTAATACATTGCAAAAAGTTTGCATGGATTGGGTAATCTTTTACTTGTTAATTTTTGTGGCTTTGTGAAGGTTATAGTGCAGGAACTTTGAATTCTGTTATAGTCTTCTGAAGACTGTTGACTTTTTTGTTGATTGTACTCTTTAGTGCAAGCTTGAATCTCAGCTTGCTTCTTTTAAGCTTTGCAGAGGTGCTTAGATTCTGCTACAATTATGCAAAGTTTAGTGGTCATTCAGAGATTTAGGAAGCGTTTATATCCAGTTTTCTGGGTTACTCCTTCCCTAGATTTCCTACTTTCCAAATTCTACCCTCTGATTCTTCAGACCAGAAAGATTTCAGATTTTCTCTCATAGCTTTAGCTATACTATGTGGTTCTAAATGAGACCTGCCTATTAGCTATCAGCCATTAGTAAACTCCTGGAGAACTCATTCTTTGCCACCCCCTTATTCCAGTTGCTGACTCCTTTCTTCCAATTATTATCTCCCTGCTTTTGTTCATTCTACAGTGCCTTCAGATCATTGCTTTTTATAATTTGTACAGAATTTTTAGTTGTTATTTGCCTGAGGATCAGATCTGTAGAAGCTTACTCAGTCATTATGGGAAGAAACATGTAATAAGTATTATTTTGAAATAAAGAGTATGCTTGGTTGATAATGTGAGTCAAAAGAAAAAGTTGAAATGAGATGGTTTGTTCTTTAGGATTAATTTTAGACAGCTCACCAAAATTAGATGCTCTGGTCCATCCACCAGGATGCAGAAAATATGCAATTATAAAAAATATCCTTTGTAATTTCATTTATATAATAAAGTCATTGCATCATAGTACAAGGCTTGGTAGGGAATTTAGAGGTCATGCAATATACCTGAAAGTGGTAATCAGTGAAATGCTACTCTTTACTTCCAAATAGTCATGTATCCTGCACCTAAACAATTGTGATAGCAGGAGGTATATTTTTCTAATACTCCTTAGTAACAAGAATCAGAATCAAACAGTTATGACTTCTTATTCAATGTTCAGACATTAAATGAAATCACTACTACTTATATGTAATTATTAATATTTTTAGAAGTAACAGAATTTTCAACTTTAAATTATGTTGTCTCTTTATGGACCCAATATTTAGCTGCTTAAGTAATTTCACTTAGGGTAATATAAAAGTGATCAATCATTTAATTGCACATCACTATTTACTATGCATTCTACCAAATATTTTACTACTCAACATAATCTTAGTAAATACATGAACAAACAGAGAAGTAAAGAGATTTTTAGCTGATACTCTTGGAATTTGAAAGAAGTTTCTAAAATAGATAAACTGTTCTATAAGTTTCATTGTCCTTGTTTTTTGTGTGATGAAGGCAATGCACAATGTTACCTAAAATGGATATTTTATTTTTAATTTCCCCATCATGACAAATATAAAATTAAAGCAAACTAAAGTCAACAAATGGATGAAACAATAGTTTATTTGTTTTCTCTGACTATTGTTCTACCAGGACTCGATGTGACTCAGTGGTTGAATGCTGGCTTGCCACATATGAGGTCCAGGTTCAGTTCCCAGCCCTGACAAAATTCTCCTTTCTATATGCCTTTGATTTAAACCAACCTGTTTTTTTCCATTATTTTTTGTTAGTTCTTGTCTATTTCTTTTCCTTTTATTCTACTGCTGCTGTGAGTACTAAAGAGAAGTCATATTATTAGATAAACTGGTGCCTTTTAGACAGAACTTGAGTAAAAGATTTTTGAGAGAATAAAATTGAACAACTCAGGGGAACTGAGGCTCTCATGGTGTATGGAAAGAGTCAATGCCTTAAGCATTTTAATTAATTAATAGCACTGGAATGAATCTACTTCTTGGGTGAATGTGATTATTCAAACTTATTTTTTCTTGGATAGAACCAATTATTATGCATATTTATTGGATTGTGACTCAATAATAGGAAAATGGTATACCTAGAAAGCATAAAAACTTGCAAGACGCAATTTGTGCTCTTGAAGAATTTATAGAAAATATAGTAGACCATGTGGTCAACTCATGATTTGTTTCGCATGACCAAAGATTTGACAGATTTGGTAAAAGTTTTACTTTGCATTGTATTCCTTGTATTCTCATGCGCTTATGAACATGCAACCATGAAGTGGTATTTTTATGATTTATAATTCCTTTTGCCTTCTAGATACATTTTTTCAGAATATTCAATCTAGTTAAAACATTTTAATCTCATAGGAAACCCTCAGTAGCAGGTGTCTCACTGACACATACACATCTATTCAAAGGAGGAAAAGAGACACTTGCCACTCTTTTATCAGACTCTAGAAAGTATTTTAGAATATTTATAAAGAGCCAGAAATAATCTTTACTTAGAAGACTTAAAGCTCAGACAAGGAAAATAAAGAGGTTTAGGCCACATGCCAAATGCCAACTGAGCAAACCATTTATGAACTCTGAGCTCTCTCTCTAAAAATGATAATAAAGCCATTAGCAACAGGTATCACACTTTTAAGAAGGCAAAAAAATACTGCCTGCCACCATTTGTAAATTCAAAAGTACATTTTTTACATTCCAATTTGTGCTTTCATTGTGTGAACATTTTCTTATCATTTAAAAGAAAGTTAGGAAGATTTCAGGATCAACAGAGAATTGGAAGAACCATTGCTCCAGGTTACAAGAAAAATGCTGAATAAATTAATAAAATTTCTTGAATCCATTAGAGACCTGAGTTGCCAGAACAAAAACTAATCTAAAATTTGGGTAGAGGGCCCAGCTAGATAGCTCAGTGGATAAAGAGCACGCTGGGGTACCACATGGGAGGCCCCGGGTTCGGTTCCTGGGGACCTCTCCGAGCGGGCAGATGGCCTTGAGAAAGGCAAGCTGCCGTGGGTGGG
>PVKH010017176.1:0-15496 GCA_004027955.1 Chaetophractus vellerosus | reverse complement strand
GAAGTTCACTGTCAAACGACGAGCTGGGAAATTCTCTCCGAATGTTGAAATCAGTTCCCTTTTATAAGCAGTCAACTGAATGGATAACAGCGTCATCCATTCTTCATCCAATCTTGCTGATTGATGCAGATGCAATTAGCCCCAGGCTTGCTGGACCCAACAGCTGGGCACAATTACCTGGACGAGTTGACACATTAGCATAGCCATCACAGGGAGAAAAATCAGTACTCAGTTTCACATCATGGAAAACAAATATCCAAATATTCTATTACATTATTTTACTTTTTGACAGCATGTCAACATTTATCATGCAATGACTAACTAATCTGAGGTAGATTTGTCAGCTTTTGCCATGGATCTACTGGGAGGTAAGAAGGAAACATGTTTAACACACATGCACATATACTCACACACACACACCACACTCACTCCTCTTTCTGTACTCCTTTTCATACTATAACCCTGGAGCAAGTTGTGTGTATGTGTGTGTGTCAAAGGCAAAAAAACAACAACAAACAAGCAGAAAAACAAGAGAAGAATCAAGGAGAGAAATCAACACAGTAAGAATAAGGAAAGGTTTCTTTTTTTGTTTGTTTTGTTTTGTTTTGTTTTGTCTTTGTTTCTGGTTTTTAAGTAAATAGATCAGGAAAGAAGGAAAAACTGTGAGTAACAAAACAAGCGGAAAGGCAGGGCAGGGTTAGTACCCACAAAGCATCCTCTAATGTCCTATACAATCCTACACTGGTGCCAAGTCCCTGCACATTAGTCCCACAGCTTCCTGAAGTGCCCGAGTGCAGGGAAAACATAATCCACAGATATAAAGCCATGTACCAGAGATAAACACACACACTGTCAGAAGCAGCACAGTATATCCCAGTACTGAGACTTAGAAACATTTTCTTCTGTGGACCTTTCTAAAGAGCATACTGTTGTGGACGATATCTAAACACTTTCAATAAATAAAATAAAATGTTTTGATTGCATCATGCCAAGGTCAGTAAAAGTAATTCTACGAGTGACCAAAACCCTGCTTTAAATCAGAAGCTCACTAGACCTGGTACCCAGCTGTCTGTCTGACATAACTACTAGTTGTGAGAACTTGAGCATGTTATCTAATGTCTACACATCCGAGAAAGAGGAGTCATAGCCTGATATAGTTTTGGGGGGTGGACACCTGGCATAGAGTAAGTTCTCAATAAATGTAGGCTCCCTTCCCCGCCATGTGGATGCCCAGGAAACCTGGGCAGGACCCATGGAGTCTTAGTCCTAAATGAGAGGCTACTTTAGACTATAACTTCCTTTGTCCAAAACCCTGAATGTGCCATGGGCAGGTCTTTTATGAATCAAGCCCTTAATCCAAAATTAGATTTCCAGTGCACATCTTTCAGCCCTAACAGCTCTTTAATGAGCCCATTACATTAAGAGTTAATTTATAACAAGAAGCTTAGTAGCCCAGCTCTTTGCTCTACCCTCCTTTCATCTGCTCAGCAAGAGCACAGGCATTAACTACATGAATATATTCTACATTTTGAAAGGAAAAAAAAGAAAAGAAAAAAAAATGCCACCCCCAGATACTTATCCCTTCAAGGAAATCTCAGACTTCAGGAACAACAAAGCACTGGTATATAGGATCCCTACAGAGTTCATGAATTTCAGATGCTTGTAAGAAATTATCTGTTTTACTGGACTCTCGCTGGGATCAATCAGCCCCTCGGTGGTTGGTGCCAATTAAGAGCTGGTGTGATGCAAAGAGGATATTTTAAACAGTTTGACACCAAGTACTTCTCTGTCCTCTTCCCACCTCCCTCCCTCCCCTCTCTAACTTTTACCAACCACCTTTTCAGTCACTTTCTCCTTTAACCATGACTCTTCTCTGAAAGTAATGCCACTTGTCTCCTTTCTACAGAGACAGTTCACCAAATTATTTACTTCATCTCTCCAACAGCTTGTTGTAGGATGCCAGGTAGTTTAGCACCACCGCAGCCTTCTATCTCTCTTGCTGCATCTGTCCCCTGAGTCCCAATCCATTCTCTACATTGCTGCCAAATTTATCTTCTGAAGATCAAATCTAATCATGTTATTCCCCCACTCAAAATAAAGCCCTGGCTCCTCCTTATTGTATGGATCTCTACCCAGCTCCTCAGCCTCCTCTCTCATCACTCCTCCTTTCCTACCATTCCTGAAATTCCCTGAATACATTATACTGCACCTTTTCTTCCTGCTCTTCCCTCTCCTTGAACTACCCACTTACCCTAGTCTTCCAAATAGCTAACTCAAATACATCCCTTAAGATTCAGCTTGAACATTTCCCCTATCCAAGAAGTTTTTTTCCAACTGTCTCCTGATGACTTAGGTGCCCTGTATTATATTCCCTGGTACTAGTGCTTGCTTCTAGTGTAGGATTTATGAAACTGCAATATTGTAGCCAATTATCTTGTCTGTCCGAATCCCCCACCTCCAACTAGACTATGAATATCATGAGAGCAAGTGTAGACTGTGTATCTCTATCTCTGGTGTCTGGAATAGGATCTCATCCATGGGATAAGCCAGGAGTCCTCAAACCTGGCTGTTTGTCAGAATCACCAGGACAAGTTTATTCTCAGTGCAGATTACTTAACCTTATTCTGGGCCTATTAAATCAGAATATCTCTTAAGGAGGGAATCAAAGTTTGTATGATTTTTTAAAGTTCTACTGATGAGGTACACCACTGGTCTTAAGAATAATGTAAGCATCTCAATTGATACAGAAAAGGCATTTGACAAGATCCAGTACCCCTTCTTGATAAAAGCACTTAGACAACTAAGAATAGAAGAAAAGTTCCCCAAAATGATAAAGGGCATGTATGAAAAACCCACCACTAACATCATATTTAATGTCAAAAGACTGAAAGCTTTCCTCTAAAAACAGGAACAAGACAAGGATGCTCACTGTCACAACTATTATTCAACATTGCACTGGAAGTTCTTGCTAGAGCAATCAGGCAAAGAGAAAGAAATAAACGGCACCCAAATTGGAAAAAAAGTAAAAGTTTTCCTCTTTGGACATGACAGGATCCTATATCCAGAAAATCCTGAAAAATACATAAGCAAGCTACTAGAACTAATAAACAAGACCAGCAAAATAACATGGCATAAGATCAGCATGAAAAAATTGGTAGTGTTTCTGTACACTAGTAATGAACAATCAGAAGAAGAGCCCAAGAAAAAAATTCCATTTATAATAACAACTAAAAGAATCAAATATCTAGGAATAAATCTAACCAAGGATGTGAAGGACTTGTACACAGAAAACTACAAAAAATTGCTAAAAAAAATCAAAGAAGATCCAAATAAATGGGAATATATTCTGTATTCATGGATTGGAAGACTAAATATTGTTAAGAGGTCAATTCTACCCAAAAAATTTACAAATTCAATGCAATCTCAATAAAAATTCTAATAACCTTTTTTCAAAACAGGAAAAGGAATCATCAAATTTCTATGGAAGGATATGGAAGAGTAAGGGGTCCTGAAGAGTCAAAGCCATCTTGAAAAAGAACAAACTTGGAGGATTAACACTTCCCAATATTAAAACTTCTTGCAAAGCCACAGTAAACAAAACAGTATGGTCCTGGCACAAGGATAGACATACAGACCAATGGAATTGAATTGGGAGTTCAAAAATCAGCCCTCACATTTATGTGCAACTGATTTTTGACAAGGGACAATGACCACTCAATTGGGAAAGAACAGTCTCTTAAACAAGTGGTGCTGGGAACACTGGATCTCCATGGACAAAAGAATAAAAGAGAACTCCTACCTCACACCATATGCAAGCAATTCAAAACAGATCAAAGACCTAAATATAAAAGCCAGAATGATCAAATTCCTAGAAGAAAATGTAGGGAAGCATCTTGAAGACCTTGTGTTATGCAGTGGTTTCTTAGTCTTTATACCTAAAGTACAAGCAACAAAATTAAAACTAAATAAATGGGACCTCATCAAAATAAAAACATATATTTGTTCCTCAAATGACTTTAACATGAGAGTAAAATGATAATCTACACAATGGGAGGAAATATTTGGAAACCACATCTCTGATAAGGGACTAATATCTATAAAATAAAAAGAAATCCTTCAACTAAAAAACAAAATGTCAAACATCCCAATTAATAAATGGACAAAAGACTAGAATAGAAATTTCTAAAAGAAGATATAAAAGTGGCCAGAAATGGGGCCGGCTAGCTAGCTCAGTGGATGGGAGCGCCAGTATACCACATGGGAGGCCCTGGGTTCCATTCCCGGGGACCTCTCCAAGCGGGCAGACGGCCTTGAGAGAGGCAAGCCGCCGTGGGCGGGGTGAAGCCACCATGGGCAGGGCGGGAAGCCGCCATGGGCAGGGCAGAGCCCCCACGGGCATGGTGGGGTCACCCGTGAAACACGGAGCTGCCACCTGCAAAGCATGGAAGCCAGGCAGCCCACAGAACATGGAGCACTGCTGCCTGCAGGACATGGAGCGGAACTGCCCGTGAAGATGGAGTGGAGCCACCCACGAGCGGAGTGAGCCGCCTCTGCGGAGGGCCAACTCAGTGCATCACCACGGGGACGGGGGGAGACAAGAAGCGGACATGGAAAAAACACAGAGGAATGGACGCACAGTGGGAGCAAGCCGGGGCGGGGGAGATATGTAAACAACAACAACAAAAAAAGTGGCCAGAAAGGACATGAAAAGATGCTCAATATCATTAGCCATTAGGGAAATGCAAAGCAAAACAACAATGAGATTCCATTTCATACCCACTAGAAAGACTACCATTAAAAAATAGGAAAATTACAAATGTTAGAAAGGATGTGGAGAAATAGAAACATTTATTTATTACTGGTGGGATTGTAAAATTGTGCAGTTGCTGTGGAAGACAGTTTGGCAGTTCCATAGAAAGTTAAGTAGAATTATCAGATGACTCAGCAATTCCACTTCTATCAAAAGAATTGAAAGCAAGGATTTTCATTTGCACACCAATGTTTAAAGAGACATTATGCACAATTGCCAAAAGATGGAAATAAACTAAGTGTCCATCAACCAATGAATGAATAAAAAGAATGAGGCATATAAACAATGGAATATTATTCAACTATATAAATGAATGAAGTTCTGATGCATGTGACAACATGGATGAACCTTGAAGACATCATGTTGAGTGAGATAAGCCAGACACAAAAGGATAAATATTGTATGATTTCACTAATATGAAATAATTAGAATAAGCAAACTCACAGAGGAAGACTCTAGAATATAGGTTACCAGGGGATGGGGTGGGAACAGGGAATAGGGAGTTAAGGCTTAATTAATAATTTTTTTAAACAAACAACTTAGATAGGTGCTAATAAAAATTTGATGATGGATGGATGGATGGATGGATGGATGGATGGATGGATAGATGGATGAATTAAATCACGAATGTGCCCATTTTAGAGATGTTGAAACAAGTTTGAAGTGTGGGAAATTTGGCCCAGGTTGCACAAAGAAGACCTTTTGAGCGATACTAATACAAAGGAGTATGGAATAGAGCCTTTCTTGACTAGAGTTATTTGTTTGCATGTTAATCACCTCAATTACTCTCTAAGCTTTAGCAGGCAGGGATTATGTCAATTTAAGTACTTACTAGTCTGACCTAATGTCTAATTTATAGTAGGCACTCACTAAATATTTGTTGAGGGACAACAACATGCTTTGAATCAAAGAGCACTCTGCAGTTAGGAACCTTGAGTTCCAGTACAAGCTATGGCATTAACTACTATTTATTCCAGGGCAAGAATTCCCTTGTACCTGGGTATCCCCATCTACCCAAACAAAGAGGCAGAATAGATGATCAAATTTAACTTTAAGCACTGACATTCTTAATCCAATGAGTGGAGGAAAGGTTGAGTTTGAAATTTGGCCTGATGAATGGAAGGCCTTCAGTAGTTATTAGAGAAGGTGTTGCCTGAGATCCAGAGAAGGATGTGACTTGGTTATACAGTACCATTTAGATCATCACTGAATGTGGCTAGAATGGAGTGCTGTCCTGGGGGGCTACCTGAGATGCCCACCTTGTTATTCAGACACTAGCAAAGATCTCCCACTCTTGACCATATGGAGTCACCATTATAGAAGTTTCCAACATATGGGCTCACTCCCTGGAAGAGCATGGCATGTTGAGTAAGTTGGTGGGGCAGCTGTGTTCTCTGACTCACCTGGGAATAGCAATTACCTCACACACACCCCCAGAGTGATGGTTTTCAAATCACAGACCCATCAATTATCTCTACTGATTTTTATCACCTTGAAAAAGCAAAAATCAGGTACTAACTTTTAGTGGGAAGATGGAGGATTAGAGAGGCAGAGGGATCACTTGTCTCCCAGAAAAAAAATAGCTAGAGGTTGGGTGGAGACTGTCTGGAGGGCTGCTCTGGAACTCAGGACACCAGAAGAAGGCTAGACACCACCCAGAAAAGAGAAGGGCAAAGGAAAGGAGTCTCAGCTGGCCGAAAAATCCTGAGTAAAGCTGCAAAAGCAGCAGTGAGTGCCTTTTCCCCCTCCTACAAATCAAATAGCAGCCTGCAAACAACAGCAGCTGTTGATGGCAGAAGACTGCAGACTGAGGGGGTTGCAAGGGTCATTTTCCCCAAGAAAGGAGAAAGGGAAAGATACAGCCTACAGCAAATTCAGATTTTTACCAGCAAAATTAGTCTGCTGCATTGGAGGTGGTCTCACACTTCCAGGCTGGGTGGGGCCACAACGTTGTTTGCCCTGAGAGCCAGCAGGGAGCTAAAGATAATTTGCCTTCCCTACTGCCTTGGGCTGGTTCCTGAAGAGGCAGAAGGAGAGAGGGTATGGCTGGCCAAGAGTGGAGAACAGCCTTTGAGGTTTGTTTATGAGGCTTGGCCAGCCCTGAGGACATTGTTTCAGCACTGACCACCCACCTGAGTAGTTACAGGGAATGCATTCCCCTGAGAACATGGGGTCTGAACTAAGAGGTCTGCCAAATAGTGCCATCTGCTGACTAGATTAGAAAAGTACACAAAAGAGGAAAAACAAACAAACAAACAAACAAACAAGGCAAGCAGGTGCCTTTACTGCCACCCTCTCCAAGGCCCTTGGAAACTAGCCTGCATCCCATTAATGGGTTCAGTTATTAGCACTGGTATGAGCAGTTCAACAGGGGCAATCCTAAATATCTAGAGCAAGTTGAATAAAGAGTCAAAGAACAGTGGTAATACACAGCTACTTAACAGTATATCCCTAGGCAAGAAAGAGAAACTGAACATCAGAGTAAACGCAGGATCAGAATCAGATGCTTAGACATCAACAAAAATTATAAGCCCTATAATGATAAAGGAAGATATGACAAAAATTTAAAAAATCAAAGCTCCAGATGCGACACAGGACTTGAAACAGCTAATCAATGAGATTCATACAAATCTCCTAAATCAAATCATGGAGTTGTAAGAAGTCACTGGATGAGCGCAAAGAATAATTTGAAATCTTTGATAGAAAAATTACAGAGCTTACAGGAATGAAAGACACAATAAATGAGACCAACAATACAATAGATAATAAAATGATGATGATGGACAACACCCATCCCCCTAAAAACAGAAAGAATCTACAACTTCAAGCAAGACAGTTCCATCCATCCACACCATGGGATTTAAGCCCTCTCTCATTCTGAAGCACAGTGAACATCACCATCCTAAAACCCTCAAGATTGAAGAATGAACAAACATAAGGCAGGAGTGAAACTATGGACTAAAGTAGACTTATTTTTATTCTAGTAATGGAAGAGCTTGTAACATTGATATAAAGATAGTTGTTACCAGATGTTCTGAGGGGCAGGGGAGGGAAGAATAGGTGTAACATGGGCATTTTTTTGGACATTGGAATTGTTCTGCATGATATTGCAACGACAGATATAGGCCATTATATATTTTGTCAAAACCTTTAAAATTGTGCTGTGCAAAATGTGAACCATAATGTAAACTATAGACCATGGTTTGCATGCAATGATTCAATATGTGTTCATCAATTGTAACAAATGTACCACACTAATTAAAGATGTTATTAATAGGGGAAACTGTGAGAGGAGAAGGTGTTAGGTATATGGGTATTCATTATATTTTCAATGTAACTTTTATGTAATCTAAAACTCCTTTAAAAATAAAGTTAAGGGAAAAAGAAGAAAATACAATAGAGGCACACAACAGCAGATTTGAAATCATGGAAGAATCAGGGATGTAGAGCAAAGAACAACTGAAATTGAAAAGAAATAAGAACAGAGAGAAAAAAGAGTGAAAAAATTTCAGCAAGGGGTCAGAGAGTTGAATAACATGAAGTGCACCAACATATGTGTTGTGGGAGTTTAGAAAGAGAAAAGAAGGGAAAAGTTCAGAATTAGTATTTGAGGAAATAATGGCCAAAAATTTCTCAACTCTCATGAAAGATATGAATATACATGTCCAGGAAGTAAAGCATACACCAATTAGAAACAAATCCAAATGCCAAAGATAAAGAGAAAATTCTGAAAGCAGCAAGGGAAAAGTGAAACATCTCATACAAGGAATGTCCAATAAGACTTAGTGTAGATTTCTCTTCAGAAACCGTGGAGGCAAGTAGGCAGTGGTATGATATAATTACCGTACTGAAAGAGAAAAACTGCCAGCCAAGAATTCTCACAAAAGTGTCCTTCAAATATGATGGTGAGCTTAAAATATTCACAGATAAACAGAAACTAAGAGAGTTTGTAAGCAAAAATCCAACTTTTCAGGAAACACCAAAGGTAGTTCTGTAGCCAGAAAAGAAAAAAAACAAGAAAGAGAGGCTTGGAGGAGAGTGTAGAAGTGAAGACTACCAGAAAGGAGAACCAAAAAAGGTAAAAAGATGGACAAAAGTAAGATATTGCATATGAAAGTCAAAGGATAAAATAGCTGAAGTAAGTAATGTCTTTATAGTAATAACATTGAATGTTAATGGATTAAACTTCCCAATCAAAAGATATAGGCTAACTGAATGGATAAGAAAACATGGGACATCCATACGCTGTCTGCAGGACACTTACCCTAGACCCCAGGATGCAAATAGACTGGAAGTGAAAGTTGGAAAAGCATATTTCACAAAAATAGTAACGAAAAGAAAGGAGGAGTAGCTATACTGGTGCCAGACAAACAGATTTTAAATGTAAAAAACTCATAAGAGATGAAGAAGGCTATTATATATTAATAAAAGGGACAATCCACCAAGAAGGATTAACAGTCATAAATATCTATGCACCCAACCATAGTTCTCCAAAATACATGCAAATAGATCTTTCTACAATATAGTTGGAGACTTCAACACGCCACTCACATCAATAGATAGAACAACTAGACAGAAGATCAACAAGGAAATAGAGAACTTGAACAATGTGATAAACAAACTGTACCTGACAGACATATATAGAATATTGCTCTCCAAATTGCTGGTTACACATTCTTCTAAAGTGCTCATGGATTTTTCTCCAGGATAGGCCACATGTTGGGCCACAACACAGCTCAAAATTTAAGAAGATTGAAATATTATAAAGCACCTTCTCTGATCATAATGGAATGAAGCTGGAAATCAATAATAGGTAGGAAAGAGGAAATTTTGAAAATATATGGAGGCCTAAAAAAAACACTCTTGAACAATCAGTGGGTCAAAGAAGAAATTGCAAGAGAGTTAATAGTTATCTGGAGATGAATGAAATGAGAACACAACTTATCAAAACTAATGGGATACAGGGGCCAGCTGTATAGCCCAGTGGATAGGGTGCCGGTACACCACATGGGAGACCCCGGGTTTGGTTCCCGGGGACCTCTCCAAGTGGGCAGACCGCCTGAGAAGGCAAAGCTGCCATGGGTGGGGCAGAGCTGCCGTGGGCAGAGCAAAAGCTGCCATGGGCAGGGCGAGCCACCTGGGAATGGAGCAAAGCCGCCTGCGAATGGAGCAAAGCCACCCACGAACAGAGCAAAAAAGCCACCTGGGAACGGAAGCAGACCCGCCCACAAGTGGGGCAAGCCACCTGCGCAGTGAGCTAACTCGGTGCATCGCCGCAGCGGGGTGAGACAAAGCAGACATAGAAGAACACACACACAAAAAAATGAACACACAGCAAGAGCAAGCAGAAAAGGGGAGGGAAAGGTAACAAAAAGAAAGAAAGAAAGAAAGAAAGAAAGAAATGTGCAAAATATATTAAAAGAAAAAAATAATGGGATACAGCAAAGGCAGTACCAAGAGGGAAATATATAGCCCTAAATGCCTTTATTAAAAAGAAGAAAGAGCTAAAATTAAAAAAACTAACTGAACAACTGGAGAAACTAGAAAAAGAACAGCAAACTAATCCCAAAGCAAGCAGAAATAAATAACAGAGATTAGAGCAGAGATAAAAGAAATTGAGAACCAAAAAACAATAGAGCAAATCAACAAAACCAAAAGCTGGCTCTTTGAGAAAATCAATAAAATCGACAAAACCTTAAGACTAACAAAGAAAAAGAGTGAGAAGATGTAAGTAAATAAATACAGTCAACAGTGAAAGGGGGGACATTACAACTGACCCCACAGAAATAGAAAGGTCATAAGAGGATATTATGAGAAACTGTATGGAAGCAAATAAGACAACATATATGAAATGGATAAATTCCTAGAAATGCACAAATACAAGAACTCAGCAAACCAACATAAGCAAAGAGATAGAGTCAGTCATTAAAAATCTTCCAACAAAGTCAAGTCCAGGAAAGATGGCTTCTCAAGTGACTTCTCCAAACATTTTGAGAAGAATTAATACCAATCCTGTTTAAGCTCTTCCAAAAAATTGAAAAGGAGGGAAAATTACCCAACACATTTTATGAAGCCATCACCTAATACCAAATAAAGCCAGGTAAAGATCCTACAAGAAAAGAAAATCACAGACCAATCTCTCTAATGAACATAAATGCAAAAATTCTCAACAAAATACTTGAAAATCAAATTCAAAAGCATATTAAAAAAATTAAACAACACTATCAAGTGGGTTTTATTCCTGGTATGCAAAAGTGGTTCAACATAAGAAAACCAATTAATGTAATACACTACACTAACAAATCAAAGGGGAAAAAAAAGTGATCATCTTGATTGATGCAGAAAAGGCACTTGAAAAAAATCCAGCATCCTTTCTTGATAAGAATGCTTCAAAAGGTAGGTATAGAAGGAAAGTTCCTCAACACAATGAAGTGCATATATGAAAATCCCACAGATAACATTATACTCAGTGGGGAGAGGTTGAAAGCTTTCCCTCTAATTTCAGTAACAAGACAAGGATACTTACTGTCACTGCTGTTATTCAACATTGTGCTAGAAGTTCTAGCTAGAGCAAATAAGCAAGAAAAAGAAGTAAAAATCACCCAAATTGGAAAAAAGGAAGTAAAACTCACTATTCTCAGCTGACATGATCCTACATTTAGAAAATTCTGAAATATCTACAACAAAGCTACTTATGCTAATAAATGAGTTCAGCAAAGTGGCAGGATACAATATCAATGCACAAAAATCAGTAGTCTTTCTATACACTAGCAATGAGCACACTGAGGAGGAAATCAAGAAAAAAAATTCCATTCACAATAGCAACAAAAAGACTCAAATATCTAATAATTAAGTTAACCAGGAATATAAAGTATCTGTAGTCAGGAAACTACAAAACACTGCTAAAAAAATCAAAGAAGACCTAACCAAATGGAAGGACATTCCTGTTCATGGATTGGAAGACTAAACATCATGAAGATGTCATTACTACCCAAATTCATTTACAGATTCAATACAATACAATCAAAATTCCAACAGCCTATTTTACAGAAATATAAAAGTCAATTACCAAATTCATTTGGAAGGGAAAGGAGTACTGAATAGCCAATAACATCCTAAAAAAGAAGAGCAAAGTTGGAGGGCTCATGCCTCCTGAACTTAAAGTATATTATAAAGCTACAGTGTTCAAAGCAGCATGGTACTGGCATAAAGATAGACACATTGATCAATGGAATCGAATTGAGAGTTCAGAAAAAGGCCCTCACCTATATGGTCAACTGATTTTTGATAAACCTACCAAGTCTGCTTTTCTGGGGCAGAACAGTCTTGTCAATAAATGGTGCTGGGAGAACTGGATTTCTATAACCAAAAGAATGAAGGAGGACTCCTATATCACTCCTTATACAAGAATCAACTCAAAATGGATCAAAGAGTAAATATAAAAGCCAGGACCATGAAAGTCATAGAAGATAATCTAGGGAAACATCTATAAGACCTTATAGTAGGTAAGGTCTCTTAAACCTTACATCCAAAGGACGAGCAACAAAAGGAAAACTAGATAAATGGGATCTCCTCAAAATTAAACACTTCTACACCTCAAAGGACTGTGAAGAGGGTAAAAAGGTAGCCTACTCAATGGGTGAAAATATTTGGAAATCATAGATTTGACAAGTGTTTAATATCCTGGATTTATAAAGAGATCTTACAACTCAACAATAAAAAGACGACCTGATTTTAAAAATGGGCAAAAGTCCTGAATAGACATTTTTCTAAAGGATAAATACAAAAAAAAAAAAAAAAAGCCCAAAAAACCCACATGAAAAAATGCTCAGCATCACTGGCTATTAGGGAAATGCAAATCAAAGCAACAATGAGATATCATTTCACACCTACTAGAATGGCCACTATTAACAAAATAGAAAACTACAAGTGTTGACGAGGATGTGGAGAGATACAAATGCTTATTCACTGCTGGTGGGAATGTAGAATGGTAGAGCCACTGTGGAGCTCTGTTTGGTGGTCCTTCAGGAAGTTATATATAGACCTACCATGTGGCCCTGCAATACTGTTACTAGTGTATACCCAGAAGTACTGAGAGCAGTGACACAAACAGACATCTGCACACCAAAGGCCATAGCAACATTATTCACGATTGCCAAAAGATGGAAACAAACCAGTTGTCCATCAACTGACAAATGGACAAACAAACTGTGGTATATACACACGATGGGATATTATTCAGCAGTAAGAAGAAATAAAGTAGTGAAGCATATGACAACGTGGATGCACCTGGAGGACATTATGTTGAGTGAAGCAAGCCAGGCACAAAGGGGCAAATATTGTATGATTTCGCTATTATGAACTAAATATAATGAGCAAATTCATGGAGTTAATAGCTAGAATATAAGTCACCAGAGAAAAGAATGTGATTAGAGAAAGTAGAGCTGAAGTTTAACCTGTGCAGAATTGGTAAAAAGTTGTTTGGAATGTTTGGAAATGAATAGAAATGGTGAAAGTGCATCATAGGATTTGTAATTAGTAATGCTAACATACGGGTATGATAGTGGTTTGTTTTTTGTTGTTTACTTTTTTTTTTTTGAGTAATGAAAATGTTCTAATATTGATTGAAATTTGAAATGATGAATTCACAACTCGGTGATTATACCATATGCCAATAATTGTACACTTTAGATAAATTGTAGGGTTTATAAACAAAAAATATAATAGGGTGGGGGGAAAATACCCCAAATGTAAGAAACAGCCTATAGTTGGTAGTAATACTTTAATGATACTTTTCCATAATTTGTTACAAATATTTCACAACAATGCAAGGTGTTGTGGGGTGATATATGGGAGTCCTGTATGATGTTATGCATGTTTGCTTTGTAAAATTACAACTTTTACTATATGCTTATTATTTATATATGTTCATGTATGAATGACATACTTCAATAAATTGTTTTTAATATTTTAAAAATGCAGGTATTACACCTGCACCTTATAAAGTGGGAAATTGAGGCTCAGGGAACTTGAAAAATTTCTCCATAAATATCCAGGAATTCTGACTCCGAATGTGATACTTTGGCAATATCACATTGCCTTTTTTTCTTACCTTCCTTATTAGATCCTGAAAAAAAAAATCCACTCAAGAAAGAGTGGCAGGTATTTCCTTTTCTGTTTTACAGAGAAAGTAATCAAACTTGATGCACATTTTTAGTACATCACTACTGCCTTTTTCTTTTTGTATTTACTACCGTTCAATCAAGGAGGCAGTACAGGCTGATATTGTTGCTATCCCCACTTTTCCAATGGGGAAACTGAGGTCCAGAGAAATAATACTGGAGGAATTTATTCAAGATCAATTTATGAGTTTGTTTTGGCATAAGAATGACCTTTCCAACAAATAGAATTTTCCTCAATGTGAATGACAACCACTGCCCTTCAACCAAAGGACCTCTCAGAGATATGGCAGAGAAGACTGTACAATGAAGTGGAGTTGGCCTAAATAATCATTAAGCTCCTTCTTGGCCTCCAGAGTCTATTATTCCGCATCTTACCCAAAGTCCCACAGCCTAGCTGTGATCAATTAGGATATGAGCCCAACTCTTCCATCTCCTACTTTATCCTGCTGCCTCTTGCATGTCTCCCACCAACTCTGATTGACCTGCTTCTCCAAAGATTTCAGGATCTAGATGTCAAAAGTATAGGTATGGCTGTCATTTGATCAATAGCCAGAGGGAAAGCATCTCTCTGTAGGTTTACTGGGTAAAATATTGATGAAATTGTCACTCAGCAAATTTTAAGAATTGAACATGGAGTAGGTTTTCTTGGGCAGCATGAAATAGTAGAAAAATCCCCTAACTTGGAGTCTGGAGAGCTGCACTCTAGTCTTGGCTTTTCTACCAAATCCTTGTGGGGCCTTGGGAAAATCGCTTTCCCTATCATCACATAAGCATCCTCCCTTGTATCATGTGAATATCAGACAACCAGAGATATTTTTCGAGCTCAGTAACACAGGGCTACAGATGTGTTCATCTTTGCTACCAGCCATGGTAAGGGTAGAAGAGAAGGAGCCAGAAGTAACAGGCGAATCCCAGGACTAAGTGGAGAATGACAGATTTAGCAATCTCTGGCTGACACTCTTTACCAGACCTGAATGCATTTGGGATAGAAAATAAAAAGTAGACTAGAAATAGCCTAGAAATCAGAAAGTCCCCGTGGTCTCTTGATGTGCCTTTGAGCTCCATCCCCTAATCGCAGGTAGGTGCTGCCTCACATCAGTAGCTGCAGGAGTTTTCTCCTACCATGACCCATCTCTAATTCCCATCTTTAACAGCCCCATCCTCCATCTCTCCATACAGATGTCCCTGCTGAGGTTCCTGCCATTTCTTGACTGACAACTAATTTACCTATCTGTCATTATCAATTCCATTCATTAGTTCTCCCACCTGCCTCAGCTGAAGCCTCCTGATATCAACAAGCATCTCTGAAAAGTGATTTTCCCAAGCAGAATAATTGAAACTTCTTATATATCTAGAGAACCTTTTGTCTGAAGCTTTCAGAGGCATTTCTAAATGTCAGTAGAAACGTACATTTTATACTAGGGAGGCAGACTATGCCATTCCAGCACTCTCAACTGAAGAGTCAAGAAAAAAAGGACTCAGCAACAAGTGATGTTTTCAGATA
>PVKH010017175.1:0-15496 GCA_004027955.1 Chaetophractus vellerosus | reverse complement strand
CTGAGTTTTGAGCTGGAGCCCAGGAAGTAAACACACAGAAGAAGAACACAGAGGAAAAGAGACAGCTCCAAGGACATGGCAGAGGCCCCAGGAAGAGAGATGAGCTGTTCACCTGACAGTCTACAGCTTATCTTATGGAGAGAAGCAAGCCTGAGCCCAGAGAGAATCAAGCCCTGGGGAGAGAGGAACACAGGAAGTCTGAACTCTTGGCAGGCGTCAGCAACCATCTTGCTCCAACATGTGGCAACGGACTTTGGTGAGGGAAGTAACTTACGCTTTTTGGCCTGGTAACTGTAAGCTTCTATCCCAAATAAATACCCTTTATGAAAACCAACAAATTTCTGGTATATTGCATCAGCACTCCTGTGGCTGACTAATACACTATGCCACAGAACAACTCTCAATTAATTCAGAAAGATTGATATTATACAAAGAAATTTCTCTGACCACAATGGAATGAAGCTGGAAATCAGTAAAGGGCAGAGAACCAGATTAGGCATAAGGATATGGAAGTTAAACAACACACTCTAAGACAATCAGTGGGTCAAGAAGGAAATTGCAAAGTAAATCAATAACTACCTTGAAATGAATGAAAATGACAACACAATGTAACAAAACCCATGGGATGTAGCAAAAACAGTGTTGAGAGGGAAATATATAGCCTTTGATCTTAATCAAAGACCTAACTGAACACCTGGAAAAATTAGAAAAAGAAAAACAAACTAACCCCAAACAAAGTAGAAAGAAGGAAATAACAAAGATTAGAGCAGCACTAAAGGAAATTGAAAATAAGAAAGCACTAGAAAAAATAAGCAAAACCAAAAGTTAGTTCTTGGAGATGATTAATAAAGTTGACAAACCCTTAGCTACAGTAATAAAGAAAAACAGAGTGATACAAATACATAAAATAAGAAATGAGGAAGGCCATATCACCACTTATCCCACAGAAACAGTATCTATCATAAGATGATACTTTGAAATATTGTATGCCAACAAGATGGATAACTTAGATGAAACGGACAAATTCCCAGAAACACACAAGCAGCCTACATTGATGAAAGAAGAAATCGATGAACTCAACAGACCAATCACAAGTAACAAGATAGAATTAGTCATCAAAAACCTCCCAAGTAGGAAGAACCCAGGACCAGATGGCTTCACAGGTGAATTCTACCCAACATTCCATAAAGAACTAACACAAATCCTGCTTAACCTCTTCTGAACAATAGAGAAGTGGAGGGAACATTGCCTAACTCATTCTATGATGCCAACATCACCCTAATATCAAAGCCAAACAAAGACACCACGAGAAAGGAAAACTATCGACCAACCTCTCTAATGAACCTAGATGATAAAATCCTTAACAAAATACTTGCTAATCATCTTCAACAACACATCAAATGAATTACACACCATGACAAAATGAGTTTCATCCCTGGTATGTAAGGGTGGTTCAACATAAGAAAATCAAGCAATTTAATGCACCACATAAACAAATTGAAAGAAAAAAATCACATGACCATCTCTATAGATGCAGAAAAAAGCATTTAAAAAAAATACAGCACCCTTTCCTGATAAAAAACACTTCAAAAGATAGGAATAGAAGGAAACTTCTTCAACATTATAAAGGGTATATATGAAAAACCTACAGCTAACATCATATCCAATGGTGAAATCCTAAAAGCTTTCCCTCTAAGATCTAGAACCTGACAAGGATGCACACTTTCACTGCTCTTAATTAACATTGTCTTAGAAGTACTTGCTCGAGCACTGAGGCAAGAAAAAGATATAAAAGACATCCAAATTGGAAAGGGAGAAGTAAAAATCTCACTATTTGCAGATGACATGATCCTGTATATAGCAAGCCCTGAGAAATCAACAACAAAGCTTCTAGAGCTTATAAATGAGTTCAGTAAAGTGGCAGGATATAAGATCAACATGCAAATATCAGTAGCATTTCTGTACACCAATAATGAACAAACTGAGGAGGAAATCAAGAAAAAATCCCATTTACAATAGCAACTAAAAGAATCAAATACCTAGGAATAAATTTAACCAAAGATATAAACAACTTGAATGCAAAATACTATACAACACTGTTAAAGGCAATCAAAGAGGACCTAAATAAATGGAAGAATATTCCTTATTCATGGATTGGAAGACTAAACATCATTAAGATGTCTATCTTACCCAAACTGATTTACAGACTTAACACAATCCCAATAAAAATTACCACTGAATTTTTATTGAATTGGAAAGCTAAATATGAAATTTAATTGGAAGGGCAGGGGCCCCTGAATAGCCAAAGACATATTGAAAAAGAAAAATGAAATCAGAGGAATCACACTACCTGACTTTAAAACATACTACAAAGCTGCAATGCTCAAAACTGCATGGTATTGGCACAAGGATAAACATACTGACCAATGGAACCAAATTGAGAGTTCTGATATAGATCCTCACATATACAGTCAACTGATATTCAATAAGGCCACCAAGCCCTGTCAACTGGGAGAGAATGTACTCTTCAACAAATGGTGCTTGGTGAACTGGATATCCATGTTCAAAAGAATGAGAGCATAATGCCATCTCACACCTGATATAAAAATTAACTCAAGATGGATCAAATATCTAAATATAAGAGCCAAGACCATAAAGATAATGGAAAATAATGTAGGGAAGCATCTACAGGATCCTGTATTAGGGAATGGTTTCATGAACTTTACATCCAAAGCAAAAGCAACAAAAGAAAAAATAGATAAATGAGACCTCATCAAAATTAAAAACTTTTGCACCTCAAAGGAGTTTGTCAAGAAAGTGAGAAGGCAGCCTATTCAATGGAAGTAAATATTTGGTAACCATATATCTGATAGGGGCCTAATATCCAGCATTTATAAAGAAATCCTACACTTCAAAAATAAGAAGGCAAACAATCCATTTTAAAAATGGGCAAGTAATTTGAACAGACACTTCTCCAATGAAGAAACACAAATGGCTAAAAAGCACATGAAAAGATGCTCAGTATCACTAGCTATTAGGAAAATGCAAATCAAAACCACAATAAGATATCATCTTACACCCATTAGACTATTAAAAAAAAAAACAGAGGACTACACATGTTGGAGAGGATGTGGAGGAATGGGAACCTATATCCACTGCTAGTGAGAATGTGGAAAGGTGCAGCCATTGTGGAGGACAATTTTGAGGTTCCTCAGAAAGCCATCTATAGAACTGCCATATGATCCAGCAATCCCATTGCTGGGTATATACCCAGAAGAATTGAAAGAAGGAACATGAAGAGCTATATGCACACGAATGTACATAGCAGCATTGTTCACTATTGCCAAAAGCTGGAAACAACCCAAATGCCCATCAAGAGATGAATGGATAAACAAATAGTGATATATACATACACTGGTATATTACTCAGCTGTAAGAAGGAATGCAGTATTAACATATGGGATAACATGTTAATACTAAATATTGAAGACCTTATGTTGAGTGAAGCAAGCCAGACACTGAAAGACAAATATTACATGACCTCACTGATATGAATTAAGCAAATTGAGCAGACTCACAGAGCTAGAGTATGGAAGATAGGTTTACAGGAAACGGAAAGGGATAAGAAGGTTGTGATTCAATACCCATATGGGTAAAATCTATGGTAAGGTGGAAGGGTGTAGTTGTGCAGTGGATGGGCATAACAGTGGTACAGTGATGCTATTGGGTGGGCAGTGCTGATCTGTGAGGAAGACAGTGCAGAAGGTGTGTGGGACTGTCCATCGAATTGGAGGAAGGAGCAGGTGAACTATGGTGATTTGTGGGTATGTGGTTGAAACTACAATGTGGGGAATGTTCTTTTGGCAAATATGGCAGGGGAGGGTTACTGGTTTAAGGTGTAGGATGTGGGGGGCATGCAGGACAGGGCACACCTGGGGCAGGCTTCTAGGGAGTATGTAGTATTCATCTTGTCATAGTGTGTTCTATCAGTGGATGGAGACTCACATAATGAGTGGGAGGTGCTGGACTGCCATCCTGGGGAGCCCTGCTATGATCTCAAATAGAGGTGCAGGAGTCTCTTTAGAGCATAGGTAGTGCCTGATAGGGGAGGACAGGCCAGTATGTCAAGCCCTCAATGTTTTTGCAAGTAACTATGAATCTTGCCCTTCAATGAGTTAATCTTGGTGGTTACCATGGATACTGAGGGGAGAGGAAGGGAGGAATAGAATAGATGGAACATGGGACATTTGGGGGATGATGGAATTGTTCTACATGATCTTGCAATGATGGAAACAAACCATGTTAAACTTCATCAAAATCTATAAAAGTGTACAGTCCAAAATGTAAACCATAATGTAAATCATTGACCATGGTTAGTAGCAATGTCTCAGTTTTTGTCCATCAATGTAACAAATGTGCCATCCACATGTAATATATTATTAATAGGGCAAAGGGGAAAAGGGGGAACATGTTGGGTATATGGGAATCACCAATATTCTATATGTGGCTTTTCTGTCACCTAAAGCTTCTTTGAATACAAAATGAAAAAAATAAGACACTGGGGGAATAAACAGAAGAAACTGTCATTGTACATACAAGACAACGGTTGAAAGACATAATGCCAAAAAATTTTTAAATTTTATATATTTTTAATTTTTTTTATTTCAAACTTTAAAAATGTGTTTTTTTTGTATTTTACAAAAAAGTTTTATTTTTAAAACTAACATTATTATATCATTTTCCTAATTGTATTCGGTTATTTTGTTGGCTTCAATTTTGAAGAAGTTTTGGATCACAGAAGGGTTACGACTATGGCAAGGGAGGATCATTGGTGTGGAGTGTCAGAGATGGGGGATGCATAGGAGGAGGTTGACCTAGGGCATACCTATAAGACATATGATTGGGATCAAGTGTTCATAGGGCATTGTCACAGTGGGTGGAGTTTCACAAAATAACCAAAAGAATATTGAATTCACATCCTGGGGAGCTCTGCCACATTCTCTAATGGGACAACAAGAATCCCCAGAGTACAGGGGCAGTGATGAGTGAAGGTGGATGTACCATTGACCAGCCCTTAATAGTGATGAATGTTCTTATGAACCTTTTCTTTTGAAATTCAAACTTAGCCTAGTATTATGTGGTGCCTTAGAGTTACCTCCTGGGAGCTTCCTTGTTGCTCAAATGTGGCCTCTCTCTAAGCCAAACTCAACATATAAATGCATTATATTCCTGCTAACATGGGACATGACTCCCGGAGATGAGCCTCCCTGGCACCAAGGGATTACTACCAAGCACCAACTAGCAATGCAACTGGAAAAAGACCTTGTTCAATAGGGGAAAGGGGAAAAACAAATAAGTTTATATGGCTAGAGACTTCAAAGTAGGTCAGGAGGTCATTCCAAAGTTTATGCTTATGCACATCTCAGCAGGATCTCATTGATTGCCAAATTAAATATTGCCTCACATAGTAGGGCTTCTGAGGGCTCTGGAGACATCCAGACACTATAGGCAGGGCAGACAGCTCAGGAGTTTGGCACCCTGCCAGTGGGACCTAATTTGGAATTTATGCTCCCCAGTAACAGAGTTGGGCTGAGTTGTGGTTTCCCTACACATGGCTCTTTTGCTCCTTCTACTTGAAACTATAGTTAGTACAAGAGTTGATAGGTGTATGTCCAAGAGACTTAAATCTTTGGACTGTCGATGTACCATTTGGGCCTTGAATCTCAACAGATTTGCAACACCTACTCTCCAGTTCATTGGACTTACCCAGGACAACTAACAAGGAGATGATGATGGACAATGACCATCTCAAGGAACAATGAGAGTCTGCAACTGCAAACAAGGTAGTCCCATCCATCTTCCCCATGGAATCTAAGCCCCCTCTCAATTAGAGGTGAGTGAGTATCACCATCTCAGAATCCTCAGGATTGGGGAATGAATGATGGACTAGAGTAGACTTAATGTTATTCTACTATAGATTTATTGTGATTCTAGCAATGGAAGAACTTTTATCATTAATGTGGAGGCAGTGGCCAGCAGAGGCTCTGAGGGGAGGGAGAGGAAAAATATGTGTACTTTTGGGGTATTCTCAGGGCTTGGGAATTGTCCTGAATGACATTGTAATACAGGCCATTATATATTTTGTCATAACTTACAAAAATGTGTGGGAGAGAGTGTAAATTACAGTGTAACCTATAATCCATGGTTGATGCAATGCTCCAAAATGTGTTCATCAATGTAACAAATGTACCACACTAATGAAGGATGTTGTTAATATGGGAAAATGTGGGAGGGTTAGGGAGCAAGGTATATGGGAATCCCCTATATTTTTTATGTAACATTTATGCAATCTAAGTATCTTTTTAAAAAAGCATATTAAAAAGAATACTTATGTCTACATGAAAACCCACACATAAATGTTTAAAGCAGTTTTATTAACAATTGCCAAACACTGGAAGCAACCAAGATGTCCTGTAATAGGTGAATACATAAACAAATGGTGGTACATCTATATAATGGAATGTATTCATAATTAAAAAGAATGTGCTATCTAGCCACACAAACACATGGGTGAATCTTAAATGCATATTGCTAAGTGAAAGAAGCCAGTCCAGGAAGGAAGATTATTGGTAAGAATAACTAAAAAGATTAAAGAAGAAATGAAAACATCATATGACTTATATAAACCTAAAGAAAATTTGGCTAATGTAGTAGTAATGCCTTGACAGTAATAACATTGAATGTTAATGGATTAAAATCTCCAATCAGGAGACACAATTGGTGGAATGAATAAGGAAATATGACACATCTATATGCTGTCTACAAGAAACTCACCTTAGACCCAGGAACACAAGGAGTTTGAAAATGAATGGTTGGAAAACAATTTTAAATGCAAACAACAACCAAAAAAGGCCCGGAGTAGCTAAAATTATATCAGCAAAATAGACTTTAAATGCAGAACTATTGTAAGAGACAAAGTACACTATATATTAACAAAATGGATAATCTATCAAGAAGAAAGAACAATCATACACATTCATGTACCTAACCAGGGTACCTCAAAATACATGAGGCAAACATTGGAAAAACTAAGTGGAGAAATAGATGCCTCTACAATTATAGTAGGGGACTTTAATACACCTTTATCACCATTAGACAGAACATCTCAGCAGAGGATCAGTAAAGAAACAGAGATCTTGAGTAATATATTAGAGGATCTAGACCTAACAAACATATACAGAACATTGCACCCAAATAAAGCAAGATATATATGGAATGAAGCTGGAAATCAGTAAAGGGCTGAGAACTATATTAGGCACAAAGATGTAGAAGATTTACAACACACTTTAAGACAATCGGGGGTCAAGGAGGAAATTGCAAAAGAAATCAGTAACTACCTTGAAACAAATGAAAATAAAACAATGTATCAAAACCCACGGAATGTGCAAAAGCAGTGCTGAGAGGGAAAGGTATAGCCATCAGTCCCTATATAAAAAAAAGAAGAAAGAGCTAAAATCAAAGGCCTAACTGCACACCTGGAGGAATTAGAAAAAGAACAACAAAGTAATTCCAAAGCAAGTAGAAAGAAGGAAATAACAAAGATTAGACCAGCACTAAATGAAATTGAAAATAAGAAAGCACTAGAAAAAAATTATCAAAACCAAAAGTTGGTTCTTGGAGAAGATAAATAAAATTGACAAACCCTTAGTTACAGTAATAAAGAAAAAAAGAAAGTGATACAAATACATAAAATAAGAAATGAGGAAGGCGATATCACCACTGATCCCATAGAAAAAAAGAGTATCTGTCATAAGAGGATACTTTGAAATATTGTATGCCAACAAGATGGATAACTTAGATGAAATGGACAAATTTCTAGAAACACATAAGCAGCCTACATTGACAAAAGAAGAAATTGATGAATTCAACAAAACCAGTCACAAGTAATGAGATTGAATTAGTCATCAAAAACCTCCCAACTAAGAAGAGCCCAGGACCAAATGGCCTCACAGGTGAATTCTAACAAACATTCCGGAAAGAACTAGCACCAATCCTGCTTAAACTCTTCCAAAAAATAGAGAAGTGGAGGGAACATTGCCTAACTCATTCTGTGATGCCAACATCACCCTAATACCAGGGCCAAACAAAGATACTAAAAGAAAGGAAAACTATAGACCAATCTCTCTGATGAACTTCAATGCTAAAATCCTCAACAAAATCCTTGCTAAACATATTCAACAACACATCAAACAAATTATATACACCATGACAAAGTGGGTTTCATCCCTGGTATGCAAGGATTATACAACATAAGAAAATCAATGTAATACATGACAATAACAGATCGAAAGAAAAAATCACATTATCATCTCTACAGATGCAGAAAAAGAATTTGAAAAATACAGCACAATTTCCTGATACAAAAACACTTCAAAAGATAGGAATAGAAGGAAACTTCCTCAATATGATAAAGGGTATACATGGAAAATCAACAGCTAACATCTTATTCAATGATGAAACCCTAAAACTTTCCCTTTAAGATCTGGAACCAGACAAGGATGCCCACTATCACCGCTCTTATTTAACATTGTGTTAGAAATACTTGCTCAAGCTCTTAGGCAATAAAAATATGTAACAGATTTCCCAACTGGAAAGGAAGAAGCAAAAACATCACTATTTGTGGATGACATGTTCCCATACATAGCAAGCCCTGAGAAATCTACAACAAAGCTTCTAGAGCTTATAAATGAGTTCAGTAAAGTGGCAGGATATAAGATCAACGTGCAAATATCAGTAGCATTTCTGTACACCAATAATGAACAAACTGAGGAGAAAATCAAGAAAAAATCCCGTTTACAATAGCAACTAAAAGAATCAAATACCTAGGAGTAAATTTAACCAAAGATATAAACTACTTGTATGCAGGAAACTATACAACACTGTTAAAGGCAATCAAAGAAAACCTAAATAAATGGAAGAATATTCCCGTTTCATGGATTGGAAGACTAAACATCATTAAGATGTCCCTCGAGGGGAGGGAGAGGGAAGAATAGAATAGAATAGATGGAACATGGGGCATTTTGAGGGCATTAGAATTGTTCAGCATGATCTTGCAATAATGGATATAGGCCACTTAAAATTTTGTCAAAACCTGTAAAAGTGTATGATCCAAAATGTAAATCATAATGTAAACCATTGACCATGGTTAGTAACAATAATTCAAAATTTGTACAATTGTAACAAATGTATCTTCCACATGTAAAATGTTATTAATAAGGGAGAGGGGAAAAGGGGGAGAGTGTTGGGTATATGGGAATCACCTGTATTCTCTATGTGACTTTTCTGTATACTAAAGCTCCTTTGAAGATAAAATGAAAAAAATAATACACTGGGGGAATATATGAAGAAAATTTCACTGTACATACAAGACAACAGATCTTACAGTGATGAAAGACGCAATGTCTGAAAATTTTTTTATAATTTCAAATTGTTTTAAATTTTATATTTTATTGGTTATTTTTTTAATTCTTATTCATTTTCTTATTAATTTTATTTGGCTATTTTGTTGGCTTCATTTTTGTAGAGGTTTGGGTCACAGAAGGGTCACAGCAATGACGGGGAGGATCACTGGTGTGGGGTGTCAGTGATGGGGGGATGCACGGGCACGGTTCACCTGGGGCATGCCTCTAAGACATATGAATATGTTCGAGTGTTCATGGGACATTGTCTCAGTGGGTGGAGATCTACACACTAACTGAAAGAATACTGAATTCTTCTCCTGGGGAGTTCTGCTACATTCTCTAATAGGACAGCAAGAATCCCCCCGAGTGCAAGGGCAATGCCTAGTGAAGGAAGACCATTATGACAGGCCCTTGACATTGATGATTTACATGTAGAAAATATTTATAGGTATATTATATACAGGGGTTAGTAGCAACAAGCACACCTAATGCCCAGATCATTGTTTCTAATACCATTCTTCAATAAAGGAACTTGGGTCCTTGAAATATGAATAATTCTAGGACTGGGGCAAGACAAAATGAGCCTGGGGCATCACATAGTGCTAGAAAGTATGGTTGCACTCAAACAAAAAACACAATGATTTAGGTACGTTAAATAGATACAGGAAAAATCTCCCAATGGCCAAAGCTGGAACAATTTAAGGGAAAATAAATAGAGATGTGTTGGATTATAATGCAAGGTATAATATAAATATCCATGAGTACATACTGATAGAAATAAATCATTGAATAAATAAATTTATGGGGAAGGATAGATAAATCTCAACTTGCAGAAGAATTTTTTAATGTATTTTATTTTATTCCCCCTGACTCCCCATTGTATTGTGCTCATTGTTTGCTTTTTGTTTCTGTTCATTGTGTGCTCATCTTCTTTTTAGGAGGTACTGGGAACCGAACCTGGGACCTCCCATGTGGGAGGAGGTGCCCAATGGCTTGAGCCACCTCTGCTCCCTGCAGAAGAATTTAAAATAATTTATATAGATTCTCCATCCTCAAGGAGGGGAGGCGTAACCTCCACTCTTTAAGTCTCAAACATTACTGGCAGGAATGCAAAATGATACAGACTATTTGGAAAATAGTCTGGCAATACCTATAAAGTCAACCTTTATCATACACTTAATATATGACCCAGCATTATCATTCCTAGGCATTTATCCAAGAGAAATTAAAACATGTTCACACAAAGACCTATATGAAAATGTTTATAACAGGTTTGTTCATAATAGCCAAAAACTAGAAACAAAATGACGTGAGGAAATTTTTAGGAATAAAATCTGTTACAACAAAGAAAGGGGAAGGCTAGAATCACCCTTATGGGGTTGGAGTGGAGTTGGAATATGAGTCATGGTTTTTAATATAGAGATAGATATAGATGTGGGTGTGTGTATATATGTATGTATGGGTGGCAGCTTAAGATTATTTTATGAATCCCAAAAAGAGAAGGATTATGTTTGTAAACTAACCTATTCCTCTGCTGTGATACCCTTTGTATTAAATTCAGTTGAGGGGTCATTGATTAGATTACTTGATAAGATTGCTTTAGGGCTTTTGATTATACTATGTCAGTGAAGCATGACTCAGGTTGAGTCTTTGCCCCCTTGCTGCATCAGATATAAGCAGAAGACTCACTTAGACAGACACAGGAAAAGAGAGCTCTGCCATTTTTTATCCTGCCATGTGACAAAAAAAGAGGCTCAAACAGCTGAGGCCCTGGGAGAGATGAGCCATTTGCCTGATAGCTTGCAGCTGAAATTGGGAAGAAAGTAGAGCTGCCAAGCCTGAGAGAAAAGGCCCAGTAAGAGAAAAGCCATATGCCCAGTTGCCCTCAGCTGAGCTCCAGAAGACAGTACAGCCCGGAGGGGAAGGCAGAGACCAGGCAAAGATCACCCGCCATCTTACTTCAACACATGGTAACTGACTTGGGTGAAAAAGCATCTCTTATGCTGCCTTGAGTTTGACTTTTCACAACCTTGGAACTGTAAGCTTTTACCCCCAAATAAATTCCCTTTATAAAAGCCAACACATTTCTGGTACTTTGCAGAGGCAGTCCTTTGGCAAACTAAAATCGTATGTACATATAATTCCTAACTTTGTCTGCTGAGAGAGCCTAGAGGTCATGTCATATTAGTACCAATAGCCATTGCCAGAAAGTAAGGAAATGCTCAAAATATGATGAGGACATGTCAGAAGGACACAGGAGTCAACCTGAAGGGATTCTAAATGGCCGTATCTGGAACAATTTGAGCTTCAAAATAAATAGAGTAGTGCAGTATAACACAAAAAAAGAAAATAATCACCCATGGGAACATGCTGATATAAATAATTGAATTAATAAATAAATGGGGGAGAGGTAGAAGACTGTTCCTTAAAGTGAAATTCCACCTAAAAAATGTCAAAGAAATAATAGAAATAGAAACTCACCATTTGATGAACACCACAGTAATAACTGTTACGGGTAAGAATGATCAATGTGTGATAAAACCCAGGGGCAAAAATATGAAAAACAGCATATTTACAAAGTCACAAAATACCTCCCTACAAGAGATCTATTAATTATAAAGGGGAAATATTAACTTTACAATAGAGAAAACCTGGCAGACACCATCCTAACCAACAGATCAGAGTTAGCACCAGTAGCAATGGTACAAATCATATCAGAGCCTCCTGAAATGATGCACTAAAAAAGGCCAAAATCACTTTTATGGTATTTTTTAATCAAAATGCATAACCTGAATTTAATCATTAGGAAGTTTCAGGCACCCAAAATTGAAGAACTTTCCACAAAATATCTGATTTGTTTTTGTGTTTTCAAAAGACCCTGTGTCATGAAAGACAATGGCTTTTGTTTCATGTTTTGACTTGAAAAAGCATCTTTGAAGAAAGCTAATAAAATAAGGAATCAATAGATGGATCCAGAACCTGGCAAGAACTCCATGTGGCTATAGATACCCCCAAGAGGGCTGCTGGAAGACACTTGCAAGGAGCCCATCTGGAACAAGATTTCCTCTGGAAGCCAGGAGAAGCCCTGGATATTCTCCAGGGACATTAAAATTGGGCCCTTCCAGGGGATTGATGGGTGGGGTAATCAATCAGACTGCAAACTGCTGTAACTCCTCTTATGCCACTAGCAAAGGGGTGGAAAAATTAATGGTTTAACAAGAAAGAGCAAAGGCCAAACCTCTTTCTCATTCTCTCTCTCCCTCTTGCCTTCTGTGCTCTGCCCCCCGCATGGATCAACATGCAAGTAAAATCTGGGCATTTATAATCTATAATGGGAAATTGTAGTCTGTAAATCAGCCCTCTTTATCACTCTTCAGCCCCTTCCTCTCTGGGACCTATGATCTGTTATTTTCTCCCATTTCTCTTCCCTCCCTACCCTAATAAATTACTGGCCTAATCAATGTGACTTGCTCTTGCAATTCATTTCTGTAGCATAGTCAAGAACCTAGACAAAATCCAGTAACATATTTGGTGCTGCACCCAGGAGATTATTGGTGAGTGAAACTACGGCCTACAGCCTGCTTAATGCCTTCTTTTGGTTTTCCATTTTAAATGGGTTTGCCTAGAAGCTTCCACAGGATGTAATCCCGGGAGGGAAGAGGCAGTGGCGCAGGAACTCTCTGCGTCCGCACCGTGCACCCAGGCTTGTGAGATCAGACCCCAGCTTGGAGGTCCCACCAAAACAGAGGTTTTGCCTCTGCAAAGACAGAGGTTCCCCTGCCCGCGGAGCTCTAGGTGTTGTGAAGCTGCTTTTGCAAGCCCTTTTAGCAGCGTTCGGCTTTGCCCTGGGGCCTGTCTGCCCTTGCCTTCTCCGCCCTCTCTCCTAGGCGGCAATCACTTAATGGCCTTTTGATAGCTGATATAACTGAGAAGTTTGCAGTTCCTAGGACTGCTTTTTAGGACCTCCGTGAGAATAGGAAGGAGTAATATTCGAAGTAACTCTGAATGTCCCCCAAGACCTAGGAAGTCTTGGGAGCTTTGAGTCAGAGGGCAGCCAAACATTTCCTGAGATTTATTTCAGGAGCTCTGTTTGGGTAACAGTGCAGTCAGTCTCAGACCAGAGCAGTAAACTCTGTACGGCCCCCATTCCTTGGGCCCTTCTGTTCAGAGGGCAGCCGAACGTCCTCTGAGACTTATTTCAGGCTCTTCAGTTCGTACAACTGCTCCTGTTTCCCACCAAACTGTCTTGGGTGCTTTGGTCTGAACTTCGGAGTTTCAGGCATTCCCCAAGACCTAGGTCAGCCACAGGGACGCCTGTCAGCAAGGCTCTGGGTCATCAGCTCCAAATTATTTGGAGTGGTAAAGGTTTTAATGCTTAGACTCTGAAATACCAGGTCAGTCGACTAAAAAGCACTTCTTCATTCTTCCTAGAATAATGGGTATGGTCCCCATAGGAGTGTCTTCTCAGAGATCAGGAAATTCTGCCTACTGCTGGTCTACATGGCCACCATAAAGCCGAGCGCAGCCTCTATTCTAGATCACATGCAGAGGGACATTGAACATGTTAAAGGTCCTGGCAAACTTCATTTTCTAAATAGTTAATGAACGTGCTTAACCCAGGTCTCTCTCATAGCCCTTGTTCCAGAACCTGTTCCACTCACACCCTGGGGAGGACTGGCAAACTCACATGCCATCCTGCCAGGGCTAAGCATTTTCCCACCAGAAGGGAAACAGCAAATGAGGGCTAGGACCCACTTCAGCTTAGCCCCTTTGAGATGGTCCATGGGCAACGTTTCCTCACTCAGGACCTGGAAACCAGGTTCTGATCAAAACTTGGCAAGAAAACAAGCCTCACTCTCAATTAGAGCCAAAATGGAAAGAACTTTACTCTGTAGTTCTGATCACTCTCGCAGCTACTAAAGTTAAAGGAATTTCCATCTTGGTGCACTAATCCTGAGTGAAGTGAAGGTGCCAGCTCACCAGAAGCATCTGACCGAATACATGAGTGCCAGTCATTGGACAGCCTGAAATACCTCTTCAAGAGACAAAGCTAAGTAGTGTCTGTGTCAAAGCCAGCTGTTCCCTCTATCTCTAGCCCAAATGCCTATTGCTAGGGGGAGGGCAAACCAGACACCCCTTAAGAAATCTTGTCTGTTTTCATTTCCTCCAGTTTCTTCTTTTACCATTACTAAAAAGGGCAATGCCTCTTCTCATTCCTTTCCTATACCATAGGAACTGGGATTGGTAATTTGTACCTAACCTTGTTGTCTATTGCAATCTCTCCCTAGAATTAACCAACAGCATAATGTAACTGAAAGAAGAATACTGTTTCCCACTAACTTTGGGAAAATGCAACCTTTACAGGCACCTGGCCTTTTCTACTTTTGTGGTCCAGTGTCCTCTTAGTGGGACCACATATCCTCAAAATTCTAATCAAGTTTATTTCTTCCAGAATCAACATCTTATTAGCCATATGGGGACTTTATCCAGCTTTGCCCAGGATGCCAGATCTATCTTCCTCCAACAGAGATAGAACAGCTAAAGGGTTTTAAACCTTGTCGTGTAGGGCCTACTGCCCCTAACCAGTGGGAAATAGTTACAGAAGAATGACCATCTCCCTTCAGCACCCCTTTAAGAATAAAGGAGTAAACTCTCTGAGGGGGGAATGAAACAGGCTAGTAAAATAGGGAATCAATAGATGGATCTGGGACCTAGCAAGAACTCCATGTGGATATCAATTCCCCCAAGATGGCTGCTGGAAGACCCTAGCGAGAATTCCATCCAGAACAAGATTTCCTCCAGAAGCCAGGAAAAGCCCTGGATATTCTCCAGGGACATTATAATCGGGCCTTCCCAGGTGATTGATGGGTGGGGTAATCAGCCAAAACAGCAAACAGCTGGAACTCCTCCCATGCCATTAGCAAAGGGGTATAATAATTAATGGTTTAAAAAGCAAGGGCAAAGACTGAACCCCTCTCTCTCTCTCTCTCTCTCTCTCTCTCTCTCTCTCTCTCTATCTCTATCTCTATCTCTAT
>PVKH010017174.1:0-15499 GCA_004027955.1 Chaetophractus vellerosus | reverse complement strand
TGATTTTATCAATCCAAAAAATTAAGAACAAGAGTAGGCTAAACATTCGCTATATTAGAAACCATGCATGTGTTCCCAGACCTAGTTTTTCTTCCTAGGTCTGGTTTTTAGAATGCTGGTGATAAACTAAGCCTGATTTATTATATGACCATCCTGTATGGGAAAAGACTGTAACTCTGGGTATCTTTGGTCAAACTTAAGAGATATAGCAGGGGGATGGATGTGGCTTGGGTGGTTGGGCGTCCGCCTCTTTTATGGAGGGACCTGGGTTCGATCCCCAGGACTTCCCAGTAAAAAGAAAAAAAGAAAAATATAAAATGCGTGTGGGCCACTAGGCCCCATGCACATGCACGGGTGTGCTGCCAGGCCCCGCAAGCAGGTGAGCCGCCAGGCCCCAGGTGAGCTGCCAGGCCCCATGCGTGGGTGAGCCATCAGGCCCCATGAGCCACACAGCAAGATGATGACATAACAGGAGAGTGACACAAGGGAGAGCCAAGACAAGATGCACCGAAAAACCAGGAAATAAGGTGGCACAGGTGGTAGGATGCCTCTCTCCAACACCGGAGGTTCTGAGGATTGAATCCCAGTGAAGATAAGAGGAGAAGGATGAGAAGAGAGGGCAGGAAACAGGACACTGAGAGTTGCCCAGAGAATGGACACAGAAACAGCAAAAACGGGGCTGGGGGCTAAAAATGGATCAAAGTAAATAAATAAATAAATCCTTTAAAAAAAGAGAGAGAGGGGCCAGCTCGATAGCCCAGTGGATAGGGCACCGGCATACCACATGGGAGGCCCCGGGTTCGGTTCCCGGGGACCTCTCCTAGCGGGCAGACCGCCTTGAGAATGGCAAGCCGCCATGGGCGGGCCAGAGCCGCCGTGGGCAGGGCAAAAAGCTGCCACGGACAGGGCAAAAGCCGCCATGGGCAGGGCAGGTCGCCCACGAATGGAGTGCAGCCAGCCACCCGCGAACTGAAAGCCGGCCGTGAATGGACGCAGAAGCCGCCCACAAGCGGGGAAAGCCGCGCCTGCGCAGTGACCACTCTCAGCGCGTCGCCGCAGCGGGGGGGAAGGGGAGATATGTAATAAAATAAATAAATCTTTAAAAAAAAAAAAAAAGAGAGAACTGAGTAAATAGTCTACTCAAGTGTCTCAAATCTATCAAGTACCAGGTATTTATTTTTTAAAAATAATAAGTACTGGGTGTTTGTATACAAGGTTATCTTAATGTGTAAATTAAACTGGTTGTTGGGGAAGGTACTTTGAGATGGAGACACACTTCTAAAAATCTATCCCAAAGGAATAAACCAAAATAGAAGAAAACATAAGAATGATCTCGGCACTGTTTGTAACAGTAAAAAAAATAAAAACTATCTAAATTTCCAACAATGAAGAACAATGGGCTTTCATAAAGGTATTATAAATTTTAAATAAATTCATGCTGGATGAGTAACGTTTGTAACAGGAGAAAAGGCTTAAAATTAATTAAGAAGCAGACTATATAATGGTATATTCTGTATGATCACAACAAGCAAAAATTTAGGATTTGAAGAAAGTCTAGAAGATACATTTTTTAAAAAGTTAATATAATTGTTTGGAGGGAGATAATTTTTTCCTTTATTTTCCAAATTTTCTATAATGACATGCATTTCTAATTTTAAAAACATTAGATTTTTAAACAGTATGTACCTAAGGGCCACGGGCAATTCAAGCACACAATCATTTTAAAACTAACTACAAGATAGGGCTAAATCCCTTCTGCTTTTATTTATATGCAAGTATTTCCAACTGTTTCCCAAGAATGTGTTCCCCACGATGTGTCCCTCAGAGACAATGTTCTGAAGTTGTTTTCCAAACATGGCAGTGGAAGACACTGGTTATTCCTAAACCAGGAGTCCCATCCATGCTCCTGAAACTACCTTGGAAGATAAATTTACAGCATTTCACACACTTAGTATTGCCCATAAATTCTTAGTAACTTTTTATTACTGGGCCTACTGTATCGAAAGCAAACTTATTTTGAAATATTTTGAAAAGACTTGCAGCAGACAGAAAATTTTCTCTTCAAACTTTAAATGCATTTCTTCGTCACAGTATTTCTTTCAGTAACTGCTTACAATCAGTTAGCCCTGAATTTCTGCCAGAACAACCATCATTCAGATGTGATCTATCAGGACATAAAGGAATATTTTTTGGTGAGAAACCAATTGTAATTTCCCACATTAGGTGATTGATTAAATTCTTCCCTCTAAAGTGCTGATTGGTTTCCTGGTGCCAGTAAAATGATTGATGAATATTTCAACTGCAACACCCCACACCACCACCACCACCACCACCAAACATACACACTTCACCCCTCCCCCATGCATTGCTGCCCCTTTCCTGCTGGGTTCTCTTTTTACCACCAGAAGCATTTGAGGTTTCCCTTCTGTTTTGCAATTTCCCTTAATGAATCCAGATTCTCCAATGCAGGGCATCAACGCATAAGAGGATAAGGATTTCTCAATGCTGAATGAGTTTTGCAGATAAAAATCCCTTTACAAGGAATGAGGGAAAATGCTGAAATAACTCGGTGAATGAAATTGTCCTCACCAAACAAAAAGTATGGCATGGAGGGGTTATAAATGGTAAGAAAAATGATCATGTTAAAAAAGAATATTATATCTAATTTCAAGTTCATCTTTACAAACATAACATCAGCGCTTTAATTGCAAACATGTCTATAAAGTTAACCCAGAGAATGAAATTTACATATAAATTAAGTGATCCTACAGACTTTAAGCAGGCAGGTGTTCTAAAATCAAAACAAGTAAACAGTATAAGTATAAATGTTCTTAGAGGATGATTGAACAGAATATCTGAAATCAAAATGATCCCAGATAATCTGAGCTGTGAGTACAATAGTAATTTGCATTAGGCAAGGCTTTCCTAAACTGCAACTACCTCTTTTACCCAAATTCATTCCATCCTAAAGGTGGAAAATCCCTTCAGAGATTATGTAATTTAGTCCCTTCATTTTATAGGTGGGCCCATAGACACATGCCTTTGTGACAGTAAAGTTAGAACCCAGGCATAATCCAGGCCCATCAACTCCTCTCTGAGCCTCAAACCCCCTCAAATGTGGCTAGCCTCATTTCTGACATCTTTTCCTATTCAAACTATGTTGCTCCCATAATCTACTGCCTATCCTCTTCCACATCTTTCTCACTCTCTTTGCTTATAAATTACTTTATATATTTTTACAAACTTTGGACAACTGGCTCTTAAATTTCCATTTTCAAAGGGCCATATTAACCTTCTTGGACTGGTTCTCCCCTCTTTCCGATAAGCCAGCTTTTATGTGGCAGAAATAAAAAAGTATAGGGGAGCGGATATAGCTCAGTGGTTGAGCGTCTGCGTCCCATGGATGAGGTCCTGGGTTCAATCCCCAGTACCTTCTTAAAAAAAAAAAAAAAAAACTATAAGGACAAAACCCACCTTTTCCTAAATTGCATTACCTAACACAGTCAAGCAAACTGCCAGGAGTTTATTAGCCATCTCGTCTGGATCTGATGTATCTAATCACTTAAGTCACAAAAAGGACCACAATTCCAAATGTAAACTACAATTTCTGGTTCCAGCAGGGCCTATCAAACTTTGGGTTTAGCTTAAACACACTGCTTGACTTAAGATATAGGCCTCAATTTTCTCAAGCGCTGAAAAGCGCAATCCCTTCCCTTATATCCTGTAACTTTCTCTATCAACAAAGAATTCAGATTCAAAGGACTCTGATATAAGCAAAGGAATCAGGTCCCTGATGACCTGTTTTTACTCATTCGACATTCATGAAACACCAGTTCCCTGTGATTGATTCTGAGGGTACAGATAAAAGACATGGTATCCGTGTCTTGAGTAGTTTGAAACCCCTTTTTTTTAGGTTCATCAAGAACTGTCCCTGATTCAGCAAAATTGCTCCCTGGTTAATCACTTATTAAAGCCAGCATTAGAGAAAGAACAAAGTCATTTGCAACTGGAGGAGGAGATCTTTGTGACTCTAATCGACAGGAATGGAGTTCTGGGCCCCACAACTATAAATTGGCTGGATTCTCAAGTATCTGCTTTGGGGCAGTCACTATGCTTGACACTTTACAAAGCTTGTCACCAATCCTAATAACCCTACAGCCAAATTTTAGAAACACTAGAGAAGGACAGTATGTGCATGGCAAGAGGAATATTAAATCAAGGAAACAAATTATTAATGTTGTTACTACCTGTGAAATCTGGGGCTTAATCTCACTGGGCCTCAGTTTCTCATCTATGACAATAGGACACCTACCTCATAGGGTTATGAGGATAAGTGGGTTAATATATATACGGTGCTTAGATTATTACATTGTAAACACTACACAAATGTTAGCTGCTATTACTATAAAATAAGAAAACTAAAGTTCAGAGAAGTCAAGTGACAAAGTCACATAGCTGTGATCTTTGTTATGCAAGATTCCTGAGTCCCATTTCTTTCCCTCTCCCACCATCTAACCAAATCATTCCTTCCTGGCTAGAAGGAATTCTGCCACTTCCAAAAAACAAAGCCCTCTAAAAGGTTGTCAATGGGGGGTTTTCCCCAGGTGGTTTATTGTCCTGCTAAAAAAGGCATCTTGGGGGAAGGACTGAAAGACTAGAAAGAGGAAATCTCCTAACAGGTTCGATTTCAAGAGTACAGCAGGAATATGAAAGAAAAAAAAAAAGAAAAAGCATCAGTTATTAGGTTTAGTAATTAAAGCGGTTTAACTCAATTGAGGAAGAAAGCAGACTTCACCTGAAACTTGAAATAAAATCCAAGCATTAAAATTAAAAAGGACAGTCTTTGTTTCTTCTTATGACTAAGCACCAACCCCAAGAGAACACAAAAATGCTTTAAAAGGTACATTACATGAAACTCCAAGAACATCAAGAAAATAACATAATTCTCAGAAAGGAAGCCCAAATACCTTACTGATCTTTCATCACCCACCCACCAAGTCTCATCTTAAGTTCTGATCCAGTAACTCCTTATTATTATTCACATTGTTAAGCGACATTTCTTTAGCCAGCAAGTTTACCACAAAATGAGTTCTACCTAGCAACTACCCTAAAGAGTAAATCCCTCTTTAACAACATAGTAACTGACTTACATTAAAATGTTACTCAGGCTAGGAAAGGGTATTCTTAGACCAGAAGCCGAGTTGCTTCTCCTATACAGATTTTATTACTTGCCTCACTGAAAACCAGGTTAAAAGCAAACCAATCTACAAAATGGCATTCCCAAAATCGCAACCCCTGAAGGTTCAGTGGATGCCAAACATGACTAAGAAAAGCAAACAAGCAAGCAAGAAAGCTATTCTTGATGGAAGTTGTTAAAAGCAGATCGAATTTTTATCTTTTATAAATATTTCATTTATTTTTATAGCAATGACCCTTAAGTAAGAAATTACTTTTTATGTTGTCAGATTTACTTCCACAATTAAAAGTCTACCTTTGCTGAGGAAATTAGTTCTACTGGAAAATTGCTGCCACAAGATAATTAACAGTTAAGCAACAGATATGTAGCCGGTAACAAAAGTCTTATCAGAGAACTTATTTATGTTCTAAGCAAAGAAAACAAATTGTTATGAACTTATTTTCAATAAAAGGTAGTTCCATTGTGAAAGAAGAAGAGGAGGAGGAGGAGGAAAAGGAAGGAGAAGGGAAGAGAAGGGAAGAGAAGGGAAGAGGAGTGGGAAACCCAAAGTAAAAAGTACTAAGAACAGTATCTGGTGAAAACATCTTTTACACATTTAGTTGGTTGGTTTAGACCAGGGGTTCTCACATATTTTGATTTGCGTGGTCTCTCTTACTTTTTATTTGTGTGACCCCTTTTATACTTTAAAAATTATGGAGGACGTAAAAGACCTAATATTACGTGGGTTATATCTATCAATATTTACCATATTGGAAAATAACACTAAGAAACTTTAAAAATATTTATTCATTTTAAGCTAACAATAATAAAACTATTACATGTTAATATGAATAACATTTTTCTGAAAAAATAACAATACCTTCCAAAACAAAACAAAATTAGTGAAAAGAATGGCATTGTTTTACATTTTTACTAATCTCTTTAATGGCTGACTTAATTCTGGCAGCTAGACTCTCCTATCTGCTTCTGCATTAAATGTATTGTAATATATTGTTTTGGTTAATGTAAAGGCAGAAAACCAGGTCTCTCAGTAAGTGGTGGTTTCTTAAAGATTAGTTCAATGTGGAGTCTAAAACCATATTATTGAACTTTGTACATTCTGTTACCTTAAAATCCATTGGACTATCTTATCCTACATCTTGAACAGGTCTTTTACCCATGCAGGATTTTGTAACATCATGTATAGGTCATTAAGAAAATTCTGGTTCACTGAGATATGTAGATCCTCTAAGTGTTGACACATACAATATCAAAAATTCATGGGGGGGCCGGCTCGATAGCCCAGTGGATAGGGCGCCGGTTTACCACATGGGAGGCCCTGGGTTCAGTTTCCAGGGCCTCTCCGAGTGGGCAGACCGCCTTGAGAGGGCAAGCCGCCGTGGGCAGGGCAAGGAGCTGCCACGGGCAGGGCAAAGCCGCCACGGGCAGGGCAGGTCACCCGCGAGCAGGGCAAAAAGCCGCCCGCGAGCAGGGCAAAGCCGCCTGCGAGCAGGCAAGGCCGCTGCGTGGGGAGCTGACTGGGTGGGTCACCGCAGCGGGGGGGAGACAGGCAGACACATAGGAGCGCAGAGATGAACACAGCAAAGAGCAAGCAGAAAGGGGAGGATATGTAACAAAAACAAACAAACTAAAAATAAAAATAAAAAATAAAAAATAAAACACAGGGATTAAAAAAAAAAAAGAAAAGGCTTAAGTATTGGGAAGCCTTTGAGCTCACAGTGGCAGGTACAAGTATTCCAAAGTTCTAAATGTCCATTTTCTTTGGAATGACAAGCTGTTTTTCAAGAAAAATGCTCTGCCGAATACACAATTCTGTACCATAGTCTGTCAATTGTTCTTTCAAGTAAAAATGGTGTCCCATAAAAAATGAAAGCAGGGACCGGCTCGATAGCCTAGTGGATAGGGCACCGGCATACCACATGGGAGGCCCCGGGTTCGGTTCACGGGGACCTCTCCTAGAGGGCAGACCGCCTTGAGAATGGCAAGCCGCCATGGGCGGGCCAGAGCCGCCGTGGGCAGGGCAAAAAGCTGCCACGGACAGGGCAAGAGCCACCACGGGCAGGGCAGGTCGCCCGCAAATGGAGCGCAGCCAACCACCCACGAACTGAAGCAAGAGCTGGCCGTGAATAGAAGCAGAAGCCGCCCACGAGCGGGAAAAGCCGCGCCTGCACAGTGACCAAGTCTCGGCACGTCGCCACAACGGGGGGGAAGGGGAGATATGTAATAAAATAAATAAATCTCTAAAAAAAAAAAAAATGAAAGCAGTTAGTTCAGCTCACAACATAATCACACAAGCACTTTTCCTTAAAATAACCACTTTTTTTAATGCAGCAGTAATGCTTTATGTGTACTTAATTTGCCACACAGAATATAAAAAATGCATGTACTCTTTGTGTAACATTTATGTAATCGATGTATCTTTTAAAAATTTAATTTAAAAATTTTAATTTAAAAAATGCATGTACTCAAGAGATGAGATTTAATAAAATAATTTTTACTATCTCATCAAGGATATTCTTAAGTGAAAATGGCTTTTAAAAAGGGTTAGTCTGTGGAAGAAATGTCAATTGAAAGGAAAATGAAGAACCATCTAGAGAATATAAAACAGTGACTTTGGTAGTGGATGAAGATTGTGGTTAATAGCATAAACATAAAAATACTCTTTTTTACAAAGTGCTAAGATATGATACATGGAAAAATTACAACTAATGTAACTTACGGACAAAGTTAACAGTAATATTGTAATATTTTGCAGCAATGGCAAGAGATATTTTTTCAATACTAAGGGACAACAATAGAGGGATATGAGGGGGCTGGGGGTTTTCCTTTTGGAGTATTGAAAACGTTCTAAAATTTAGATGACAGCACAACTCTCTGATGAAAATGAGAACCACTGAGTGTACACTTTAAATAGATTGGACAAAGCATGGGACTGTATAACACAGGGAATCCAGTGGAGGGTGATGGGCTATGGTTAAACAGGACAATTATGAGAATGTTTTCTTCTGAATGGTAACAAATATATAATACAAATATAGGGTGTTAATAATTGGGTGGGTGGGTAGGTTGGGGGAAAATACACCAAATGTAAGATATGGGCTATAGTTTAGTAGTGATATTCTGACAATGCTTTTTCATAGTTGGTATCAAAGGCTTCAAATCAATGCAAGATGTTAGTGGTGGGGAGATGTGTAGGAGCCTTGTATGATGACATACATGTTTGTTTTGTAAATTCATAAATGTTACTATACATTTATTGTTTATGTATGTTCATGTATGAATGATATACTTCAATAAATTTTATTTTAAAAAACATACACCCGGGGGCCTCTCCGGGCGGGTGGACCGCCTTGAGAAGGGCAAGCCGCCATGGGCAGGGCAAAAAAAGCCACCACGGGCAGGGCAAGTCACCCACGAACAGAGCAGAGCTGCCCGTGAATGGAAGCAGACCCGCCCGTGAATGGAAGCAGACCTGCCCGTGAATGGAGCAGAGCCGCCTGCACGGTGACCTGACTCGGTACATCGCTGCAGCGAGGGGAGACAGAGCGGACACAGAAGAACGCAAAAAAATGAACACAGCAAGAACAAGCAGAAAGGGGGGGATATGTAACAAAAAAAATAAAAATAAAATAAAATAAGAACAAAGGGCAAAACTGGTTAAAAAAAAAAAATACGACTGCATGGAGTTGAGGAGTACAATGACTACTAGTACAGTTTGGTATCTTGATTTCTGCTAAGGCACAAGCAATTTTAGCCACCATTGTTTTTGCAACATCAGTGCAAATGTCAACACAGTGAAAAAGGCCAATAATATCTTAGTATTATTATGAAAAAAAGTTTTGACCTCCAGAGCCTCCTGAAAGTCTCAGGGATTCCCAGAGATTCACAGACCACACTTTGAAAACCACCCATTTAGATACTGAAGTAAATAACAACTTTAAGGACTCAATAATGGGTAGAGAGTGAGCTTGAAACAAACAATCCAGTAATGAATGGTCAACAAATGATGGACGATAGAAAATAATGCAACCCAACTAAGTACTGATTCATTTGTTTACAACAACTGGAGTTAACTGTAACAAAAAAAAAAAAAACATTGCATCTGATCCAGTAAAACATAAGGAATTAGCAAAAATGGTCAATACTGAATTTTCAAATATTCCAAGGTGATACAGCTTCAAGATTGAAACGAGCATATGAATTAAATTAATTTTGAAAATGAAAATTAAATACAGATTAAGCTAGTTCCCTTCACTGAATCAGTCTATCCCTTATGTAGGTCATAGATTCATTACTGAAATGTTTCTTGGGTCTTAAAACTATGGATTATACCTTAGATGTTTCTTTTGGACTCAAAGGACCATCGTAGATAAAATATCATAGGAACTTAAAGAATCTGTTTAATTATTTCAATCAATATTTTTAGAGGAAAAAAAGAGAACAGAAATTTTGGCAATGCAATGATGGATTGGAAGGGCAAGCAGAACCTGATCATATACCTCTGAATTGCCTTTATAAACAGGTCTAAAATTCCATGATTTTATGAAATCTAACACTTTAACTTCATATAACTGTGATGAAAAGGAGTTGAAAATACAAGGCTGAGAAGGCTATCTACCAAATTATGGTTCTTGAATATATTTTTTAATGAATTATAAACTGTTTCCAATGCTAACAGCTGTCCAAGGAAATATCTCTTAGAGACATAACACTACAGTTCAATATGCTCTAGCTTATTACTATAAAAATTCCCTCTATCACTATTACCAAATTATTTTTATAATTTCTCTTAGGCAGTGAAAGCAATGCCACTATTCTAGCTCAAACCACCCAAAGAGTATACCTCCAAATCAAATGCCTGGATTTGTTTCCAGAATACACACATTACATGTTGCTACCTAGGGAATTGGTTTTGGAAACATTACACCTGCCAGCTGACTTATCAACAATGTTGGTAGAACTGACACCAACCTAACAGCCAGAATTGGTCCAGAAAATAGAAAAATATACTACTACTGCCATCTGTGGTTTATGCTTGAATAGCTTCTTCTCTGGTATAACAAATTGAAGGGTGTAGCATTTGCAATTAGGATCTAAAGACCTCATCATTTGGAGATACTGTTTAAAGTTAATTCTTAACATAACAAATTGTAGAATTTATTTACTATAAGATAGGAATTTGATTCTCTTTTTGAACTTACATAATACTGATGGAGACACCACAAACTACCTTGAATGAAAATATTTCCAGAGCACAAAAACTATATTTCCTCCAAAGACACACCCCTCCCTCAAGAAATTCAAAACACTTGAATGCTTCTTGTGAATTTATAATTAGAATAGTTTCTCTTTTGAAATCATGATTGTCAATATTTAAATACAGCTCCACAATTTTTAAGCAAGAAATGTAATTTTAAAGAAACTCAGGAATTTCCTTAAACATGAGAGCTTGGTCAATTTTATCCTTCAAGATAAAAAGTTGAGGGTTCAATATTCCCATAATTTTTTTAAGAACAAAAATTCCAAATTGCAAGTGAAGCCTCAAAGTAGGCTATTTTCACAACTTATTTTCTCTCAGTGTGCGTTCTCAAATAACAAACTCTGTAGCCTGGGGATCAAAAGATTTGGTGCAGCTGGGGGCGGGGTAGAAAGCAATTCAGCTCCCCAACAACCAGCTGAGGAAATCCTGGTCTGTTCCCAAACTAAATCACCGTTAATTAGAATTTACCAGGTTACACTACTAAAGTCTTACTCAAATAATTAGAACTAGTGGGGGAAAATATATATATATATATTTTCTTGAGATGTTCTATGCTAGCTGCTGTTTAATAACAGATAATAAAGAATGAAGGACTAAATAAAGTAAGAAATTTTATTCTTTCAAATAAAGTCCTCCATTCTGTAGTTATTTCTAAACCACACTGAAAAGCAGTATAGACATCTCACAATAGTTTCCTTCTTCTAATTTTCCATTACCTCCAGCCTAACAGCCTTATTTTTTTTGTAAAGACAAACTGTGTTGGAAAACAAATAATAAAGAGAAAACTGAGCTTGATTCTAGAAATATTGCATTTCAAAGTTAGGGTGAGATGTTTTCTAAAATTAAGATTAAGCTCAGCTGAATCTGAAACTTCTGTTCTAACAGGGTGTTAAAAATTCAATACCAGAAAAAGAATTACCTGCTCAGTAGAAAATCCTTAAGAAGTTATCTGAGTTAGGAAAAACTTAAAAATAAAAAAATTTAAAGTTAAAAAAAAAAAGTTGACTCTAAGATTATAAAAATTTGAAAGCAAACGTTTTCCTTAACTTGCTGATTTTGGATATACTTTCAAAGTACTTCGAAGAGTTGGGTATATCGGATGGCTACTTGTGTGGGAATATTAGATAGCTATCTTTTGTTTAAAACGGTTTTAAAAGACACTGTCATTCTTTCCTGAAATGCAACCTGTTTATCTGTTGATTCAGAACTTTGATTTTTCTGACTGACCGTTTTTCACGTATAAGATAAATGGAATCTGATTCACACAAAATAAGGTACTTTCACTGTCCTATGTTATGCGACCAACAATGTAAAAATTTACTCTTAATTAAATACATGGGAAAAAAAAAATACTGAATAGAGAAGTGTCATTTAGCTTGCCTGCAATGCAAAGGTAAACATAAGAAATGAAAAATACGAGAAGGCTCCCAAGAGCTAGATGAGCTTGCTGACAACTCCTAATGTGGAAGAATCAATCCTGACTTCTTGAAATTCTGAAGCCATAAGTTGCCATTTGAGTACAATTCATTAATGAACCAATTTATTTAACACAAACAAATATCTACTTGGCTGTAAAAAAAAACGAAGTAATGGTGTCTTAATGCAAAGTGAAACTCATTAAAACCCAGCCCCAACCCCCAAAACCTCTAAGTATCATTAGCAATTTAAAGCCAACATGCACAACAAGCACTAGAATTGCTGTAAGAAACGTCCTTTACCAAAATTACAGCAGCAGTTGGTATTCCTACCCACCATCCTCCATTATCTTAAAATTTGGTATTTTAATCTAAAGTCCATTTTCTACCTTTGCACCCAACCCCAGGAAAAAGGGGAAATTTTGAGAAACCAAGAAATTGTTTTAAAAACATGGAAATGCATGATTTAGGCATATTTTAGGAAATTTATCAGCAGTTTTTTTTTTCCCATTAGCTCCCCTATCTCCTACCCATCTAATTTCCTCTCATGAGCTAATGCATATAAACACCACTTTGTTATAGAATTCAGAATGACTTATAGATTAGGAAACATGTCAAGATCATATTTTGATTACATGGACCAGAAATGCTCAGAAAGAGTTTGATAGATTGTACATATGAGATTGGAAGTGTAGTCATCTCTCCCTCAGCTGCTCAAAATCACCAGTGAATCTATTCATTGCCGATTTAAGTGTTCTTTGGAGGTCACATAGCCCAATTTAAAAAACTGTGCTGATTGTATCTGAGAACAGTACTACATACACTATGCATTACTTGTGTGTGTGTATTACTTTTTAAAGTAGAAAACTCCGAATTGATACAGAATCAAGTTAATTCTAAAAGTCGCTGACCAGAAAAAGTTAAACTTCCGGAAAAAAAATGTGCTAATTTATTAACAGGGATAAACATTTGGATAGCAATGATCATAGCAGGAAAAAAGACAAGCTGTTTGGTGAAACACCCCCCCCCCCCATTTCCTCCAAAGTGTAATTATATAAAATATGCTTTTAATTACTTAAATTGGTGTATAACCTTCCTTTGCTTTAGGAAGTCTACTCCCTCACTTTCTTAAAATAAAACGAACAAAAGCAATATGCAGCAAATGCTTCCTCAAATCATTCCTTTTCCTTTGAAACCCCAAAAGGGAACTAAATGAGTTCATGTTTGTTATATATATAGAGAGAGAAAACCACAAACAACTAAAAACATCTAGCAGAGTCAGCACAGGGAATTCTTGGAATGGTGTTGGTGCAGCAAAAGTCTGGTAACAGTTCTGATTGAATAATAACCATTTAAAAGATTATAAATTCAGCATCAAGGGTGTTGCTGATGGGAAAACATTTCTAAAATTCCACCTCCAGTTTATTTCTTCATGACATAAACCAAAAGACCTTCTATCTAGATAGTTATCTATTACAAATATTTCATTCAAAATGAAAATCAGTTACTAGGATAAAAAGGAAAATTCATTTTCTCTGCTTAGAACTTAAGCAGTTTCATTTACTTTTGGGGAAAAAACATCAATTAGGAAGCAAAAAAGAAAAAAATGTCCCTACCATTTCAAGGGTAAACTTTTTTTTGGGGGGGAGGAATAATTCTGTAAGCATGGTAAGTTCATAAAAGCTAATGAACATAAATTGAAAAACAGTGCATAATGATAGTGTTTACACTGAAAAATAAAATCCCACGACAGTCGAATATTTCATTTATTTTCTCCTAAGCCCATCAATCTATCAAAAGTTCCCATTGTGTTTTCAACAAAAAGGAAATATTTGTAGCACTAAATTGGACTGATAAAATATTAAAGCTGCCTTAGCCTAAATGGGTTGCTCACTAACCTTTTAAATGGTTTGACCAATTGAGGAAATGACTATAAATGGGAAATTTGATTAAGAGTTAAAATTACCATTAAGTTCTTTAAAATGCACTAATGAATAATTAAGAACAAATGCAATTCCTAGGTTTCCCTTTCAACAATATTATTCTCAAGTAGAACTGAAAGTAATGTCTGCAGTAAAACCCATCATCTTGTTCTTAGGCTTAGGTGGGTACAGGAAGTATTTACACATGGGAAAGCATTATGAACATGCATATAGACTATAAGATAGATCTGGGGCTTGGGTAAGAAATCAGCAAGGTAAATTTTAGATCAGGATTTACAACATACATATTTAATAACAAACGAAATCTTCACACAAACTAGCTTAAAAAGTCAAAAGCATTAAAGAAATGCTTTGCCCTTTGTCAAAAGCATTAAAGCAGGGGTTCTTAACCTTTTCTGTTCCATGGACCCCTTTCCCAGTCAGGAGAAAACCACCGGCCCCTTACTAAGTCCACACTATACTGTGTAATATCTAATAAATATATCACACCCGGTCCAACACATCCCCACAAGAATAATGTTTTTTTGAACTTCAATTCAAGCTCACAGACCCCTTGTGAAGAACCCCTGCATTAAAGAAATACTGTTTCTTTCTACACTAACTAGTAAAGACAAAAGTCTTCTTCTTTTGTGACTGGGTATTTTATCAATCTCAAATATATTCACATGTTCACATTCAGAAATTAGTCTCCAAAGACAGCCCATGGGACAGCACGCCACCTAGTTACACACATCATACACATCCTAAAAAAGGGCAAAAGCTTGCAAAATATATCACTATTTGGTCACCAACATCAAGTAAAGTTACCATGCTTCCTTCAAAATAAGACTTTTCCCTTAACTGGTTAAAAACAACAACAAAACACCAGCTCCGCTAAATTAGCAATGAGTTTGACGAGTTAATGAATGTATGGAGGCACAGATCCATCCCAATATTTCTCCCCTTCTGTAGCTCCTCGCTTACTCAGCAACTGAGCGCCTAAGTGACCTATTTTCAGGTTACTTTCCTCACACCTGCCAGGACACTATCGTGGTTCAGAAACTTCTTGCTGAAGCAATTAATTTTTAGTGCCTCCTAACTGTCCCGGGTGTTTGCATTCAATCTGAAATCTGTTACTTGTTAGACAGACACAGTTCGTTCCTAGTTCTTTCAGAGAATTCCGAGTTTATGGCGCAGAGAGGGGAGGAGGCACGGATCTCCGAGAGCCTGCCCTTTATTCGGAAATGAGATGTGAAAGGTGGAAGGCAGAGCAAATAAATAAATAAATAAATCGGGTTTGCAGCCCGAGCGTTTGCGGACCGGTACGAGCACCCTTTGTAATGCAGGCCTCCCGGGGCTATCGGCTGCGCTAATTGCTCCAGGGCGCTTTCCAAGTTCAAAAGTTCACCTTTTACGACCTCACAAAAGCTCCTTACACGTTACCAATAAAAACATTCCGCGGAAACACCGAGGGGGGAAATATCAAACAGATACAAATAAAACACCCCGCAGAGAGAAGGGGAAAGCGGGAGGGGGACGAGTATGGTGGCCCCGAGACAACCCGGAGGAACCTGAGGACGTGGCCCCGGAGTGGGGGCTGGGGGAGTGCTGGAGGAAGGCCGGGCCAGGTGAGGAATTCTCAAGGCCTTAGGGTCCGGAATCCGGAAAGGAAAGAGAATTGAGGTTAGGCAAGTGCTGACCGGGT
>PVKH010017173.1:0-15492 GCA_004027955.1 Chaetophractus vellerosus | reverse complement strand
TGCCTTGCCCACGGCGGCTCTGCCCCGCCCACGGCGGCTTGCCTTTCTCAAGGCCATCTGCCCGCTCGGCGAGGGCGAGGTCCCCGGGAACCGAACCCGGGGCCTCCCATGTGGTACCCCGGCACGCTCTTTATCTACTGAGCTATCTAGCCAGGCCTGAACAGAGATTTTAAATGGAGTTTTCTCTTGCCTTGGTGGGCCACTCATTACATATGCAGATTTGCAACAAAAATCACTGGTATACACACACTTTTGTGAGTTTTTTTTTAATTTAACATGTTACATAAAGAATTATTACATGTGGTTGTCTAGTTTTAAGAAGCAGGAGTTCTTAAAGAATTTTGTGTCAATTGCCTTGCCTTGAGAAAAGAGCAAATGAAATTCCTGATTTAGAAAGCAGTCTGTGGGATAAAAGAAGTAAAGGCTCTGTACTCGGAGACAGAAGCTTCCTACTTCAGTTTCATTTGTTCTAAACTTTGCTTTCTTAAGCAAGATAGGGTAAAACAATAAGGAACAAGTCCCATCTTAAGAAATTTTTCTCGGTATGACTGCGTCAATTAAGAGGAGGTCTCCATTTCTGCTGTATTTTCTTTAAGAAGGATGGCTCATGGCTCCCAGTTTTGATGAAAGAGCAGGATAAAGGCCATTGAAATGCTGAGCCCTGGTTTCATCTGGTTGCCAATGGGCTGGGATATTAAATCCTGAATGCTCAGATGGCACCCCGAAACCCAGCTGTCCTTCTTAGCTTTCCCTCCAGTGAAGCCTCCAGCAAGGACTTCTGCAGAGATGTCCCCCTCATCCCAGAGCATTGGCTATTCTTCCTGGAAGAGACACCCACACCCTCCTTGGGATGGAGGGTTGGGAAGAAGACAAGTAGGCATGTTGCTTCCTATGTTGTCTACTGAATTCCTTAAAACATAAGAATCTATTTTAAGAGCCAGGATCTTTAATTTGGATTACCCAGACAGGTGTGGGGGTGGAAGAATAGGAGAATTTCTTCAGCAGAAACAGCTTATTTTTCCCATGAGTCTGTACCAGGTCTAGGCCTTACTAGTCACTGGGACAATATAAATAATATCAATAGTTAACATTTACCAACTGCTTACCATGTGCCAGGAACTTATAACCCTATGAGGTTGGTACTATTACTATCCCCAATTCACAGATGAGGAAACTGAGACTTAAGGAGTTAAACAACTAGCCCAAAGTCACGCAGCAAATAAGTAGCAGAGGCAGCACTTGAACACAAAAGCTGCAAACTCGCAAACTCAACTGCCTCCTGCCACACTGGTCCTGAGGCAGGACAAGACTATGGTCAGACCAAGGAGTGGCCAGGCAAAGAGAACATCTCTGGCTCTATAGGCTCATTCTATCATGGTCCCGCCTGGGCTCTACATCCCACATCCCAATCTGTTTATCAATAAGGACCCTTTGACTCTTGACTTCCTTTACTCTTTTCTTCCTCTTCTTAGGAACTGCCCTCTCTTGACCTTATGCTCTTTCTTTCTTCCCCTTCTGCCCCAGACCAATCAGCCCTCTGAACTCTCTAGCTTCTGGGCCTTTCCTGGCTGTTGGCCCAGGTCTTTGGTTACTTCCTTGCTGGCTTTTTCTGCTGCCAGTTCTCTACAAACACTCATACTGGGTCTGCCATAAGCATGGTCCCACTCTCCTTTTTGCTGTCCTAGATTTTATATTGAGGTCCCACAGATCCTGATACTTGCACTCTCTGTTCTCAGACACCTCTGCCCAGGGCCTTAGAGAGCTGGCCCCACCTTTGCTCAACTCTAATTCCTAAAGAATAACTTATACTACCCCCCAAAGTATCTGAGGAACCAAGTTTGACTAGGCTAACTGCAGAGGTATATGTAGCTAAAGGAGCTTGGAGTCAGACAGTAATATGAATTAGGGATTTCACTCACTACTTGTATGACCTAGGGTAAGTCACAGTGTTTGTGAGCCTCAATCGCTTATCTATAAAATGATGCTCTTAACAGGTCACTTCATGTAGTGGACGCTATGATGTGCTGCTCAGATTTCCGCCTTCGGGACTGAGGTGCGTTCCCCCAGTCCTGGAGGTGTTGATGGCTGTCCCTATATAGGCAGTGCCTTCAGCCAAAGGAAGCTGCCTTGCCCAAGGCCAAGCCCTTTTCCTGAGGACAATCCACATCCAATGACTGGTTGATGAAAGGATCTTGCCTTAACTTGGGACAGCTCTGAAGGGCCATCCAGCTCCAGAACTCCCCATGGCATCCACTGAGGGTCTTTGTTGGAACTGCACCTGGAAGTCCAACTTCTCCCTCTGCCTTACCCTGCTTCCTAAACTCCCCACAGGAGTGACTACGCTATCACTTCCCAGTGAACTTCTTATACACAGATCTCCATCTCAGAGTCTATTTCCTGAGGAAACTTACATAAGATATCTCACATAGTTTTGGAAGGTTAAAATTACATAGTGTATGTAAAGTACAGTATGTGGCGTAGTGTGGGCATTTAATATTTGCTAGTTCCCTCCTCTTCCTCATTGTTTTGATTTGTCTTTTGTCCATTCCTAGGAAGGATAGTGAAGCCTAGGAAGCCTAGGAAGGCTAGTGAACGAGGTCTTTCCAACGGGAGGCATTGTTCCTCCTCCCACCCATCAAAACTCCTTTTCACATACAAATAAACATATTTTGGAAAGCCATTCATACTCTCTGTGTTTTAAGCAAGTGAGTGACCTGGTTACATTTATGTTTCAGAAACTAGTGCAGGGAAAGTTAATGTTCATCCAGAGATTTCCAGGGAGAACTTTAACAAGTAGAGCTGAATTTCAGAGGAGAGGTATGATCAGAAAGAAAAAAAAACAGAAAACAAACTTAGAAGCCACCTTTCCAACTTCCTCATCTCACCTTGAGAAAGCTGAGGCTTAGAAGTTAACACCTCTGAAGGACTTCCCCCAGATCACATGGCCAGTTTTTGTAAAGCCAGGACCAGAAACCAGACCTCCAGGGGCTAGACCAGAATTACCATTTCCTGATTAAGTTTCATTTTGTTCTATTTATCTTCATGTTTCAAGGACCTAACAATACCCTGTGTATAATAGATGCTAAAAGTGTTTGTGGAATGAATATATTGATTACAATCATTCTTTGAGGTAGGGCTGGCCCCTCCTCTCCACATTATTTATATCTCAGAGGCATCTTGGAAATCATCAGACCCAGGGAAGTCCTATTTAGCCACTAAATTTGCATTTCCCCACATACCTCCCAACCCAATTCCACTTCCTCTGAGAGCAAAACTCTGTTAGGTCACACCCATGGGCAGGTTTTGGGCTGATTGGGAAGACTGATAAAAGCAAGAAGCATAGAAAGGAAGTATGATCTTGGGGACAGAAATCATATAATCATTGTAATGTACAGTTATAAAAATGTTCTTTCACAAATTGTAACAAATGTACCACACTAATGCAAGGTGTTAATAACAGGGAGGCATATTATAATTTATGCATGATTTTCTGTAAACCTACAACTTCTCTAATAAAAAAGAGAGAGAGATCATATAATCAATTCCTTTTTATTTTGTACTTGAAGAGACTTAGACCAAGAGATGTTGTCTTGATTCAGTTGAATTAAAGTCCTGATCTTGGGAAAAAGAAGGGAGCAGCATGGGTCAGAGGAAGGCAGCTAATATTTATTGAGCATCTACTCTATGCCAGGCTAAATGCTGGATGATTTAATGAGGTTATCTTATTTAATTATTATAAAAAGAGAAATGTTTTACTTTCATTCATTTTTTTTTCACATGAGGAAACTGAGGCTTAGAAAGTTTAATTTTCCTTAGGTTCTAAAGCTGGTAGATGGTGGATTTGCAACTCAAACCCAAATCTGTCTGGCTCCAAAGGTCATGCTTTTTAACTGTTGCATTATGCAGCCTTCCAGAGTCTTCCGATGTGGCTCCAGGTGTTAGATATGAGCCAGGAAACTGAACTTATTTATTCCACACTTTCTAGGTGCTGACAAGCCCTTCAATGCTGCCATCCTACTGGGCCCTGCAAAATTCAGTGGTCTGGAGTTTGAGAGGTTCCAGAAGAGCCTCATGAACATAAGATGGGCAGTGGGTCAGTCCTGAGGTGAGGGTTCTCAGTTAGCATCAACAAACCTCAAAGAACTGAGGACGTATTTTTTACTTCCAGCCCCAGCTCTGCTGGAAACTTGCTGGGTGGCCTCGGGCAAGTCACTTCCCTCTTTGATTTTCCAAAATTGAGTAGAACATGGGGAAATGGAAATTTGTGGTCTTCCCTGCTGATGATTTCCAAGACTTCTTCGTAACAATCATTTCCATCACATAGCGGGTAGAAAGAGGCAATTTACAGGGGAGAAAAGGAGAGGGAGACAGTCCCACCACTAAGAAGTGTCTCTGGGGTTTTGAAGAGGTAACAATTGGTCTGAATCTTGAAAAAGGAGTAGGAGTTTGTTAGGCACACAAGGCGGGGCAAGGGAGGATTCCAGGAAGTACAAGAGCACAAGCGAAGGCCCTAGGCGAGTTCGGAGAACTGCAAGTGGTTCACGAAGGTTGCAGCATAGGGTGCAAAGGAGGGGCCAGGTTAGAAATGAAACAGGAGGAATACAGAGAGGCCGAGTCAAGGAAGGAGCGGCAGTAGCCTTTAGGCCTTCTAAAGAGCCTATCCTTGAAGGTTTAAGTGTGGAAATGGCGTGGTCAAACTTGTGTTTTTCAAAGATCCTTCTGCTCTGTGATCCTGCCAACTGACAGGGATTAGCACAGCTGAGAGAAGCAAGCTGCTCCTGTAGCCTGCGAGCCAGAATGGAGAGACTGGCAGAGCCAAGGCCAACCGGTAGCCACCATCTACCTGTTACTCACAGAAGCTTTTCCTCTTTTTGATGGAATCAACAGAAGAATAATCTGTCCTCTTCAGGCAGATGATTCAATGAGAGCTCAAGGTTGAAAATGATTGTGAGCCCTGGGAGCTCAAGGGTCTGTGAAAGGAGAATCTATCAGGAAAGTGGAGGACATTGTGGACCCAAAACAGGCCCTCAGCATCTTTAAGGACAACCAAGCGGAAACAGCTGCAGCAGAAAGTTCATTAGTTTGTCTTTTTAACAACTTGGTCACCAGGTCAAGATGTAGTCAGATTTCTCCACTGCATAGACACTATTTTTCCCTTGTAACTAATAACACTCTGTTGGTATATACTTTAAGACCATGCAAATATCCTGTTCCTTATCAAAATTTTCCCTGAATTTAGCCTCCATTGATGATTTTTCTTGCCTGAACCTTTATCTGTATTGTGATGGTTGCAATCTAATGATTTTCCAATGCAACATACTGTCCACATTTTCCAATTAGTATTCTCTCTCTCTCGCTCTTGCTCTCTCACTCTCTTGCTCCATCATCAGTATGGACGCGTAGCTTCATATTTTTACAATTGTTTATAGTTCATTACTGTCCTTATTATTTTAGTGCTCAAATTGTCCCAAATTTGGCCAAGAACATCCCTTCAAGATGGCTACTATATCCTTGTGATGTGTCTTCATCTTGTTTTGTGTTCTTTCTTACTTTCATATTTTATATGTGCAATTGACTTAAAGTCTAAAATTATTAAATATTGGCTGCATCCCTCTCAAATAGTACAAGAATATGAGACTGCTTTAATAACAAGCATTCCCTCTTGAATTACATTATATACTATTTTTTCCTTCATACACGGGAAGCAATATCTCAATCACTGAATTACATCCACTCCCCGAGATCATAAACTATTTTAATGACATCTTTTTTTTTTACTCCAAATCAGTCATTATCAATACCATCATCATTATTTTATACAGTGAATGCTTTTTCAGGTTTACCTATATGTTGACCAATTCTTTCTTCCGATTTTCATCTTTTAGAAGTTCTTTAATGGGATCTATTGATAGTAAGCTCTCACAAGTTTTTGTTTTTGTCTGAAAATATCTTTATTTCAATCTTGTTTTGAAAGAGTTTTGCTTGCTACACAACTTTAGGTTGGCAATTATTTTCTCTCAGCAAGTTGAAGAAAGTGTTCCACTGGTAACCTGTCTTCCATTGTTGCCTTTAAGTCAGCTCTCAATTTAATTGTTTTTCCTTGATAAATAATCAATTTCTCTTTGCTGCTTTTAAGACCTTTTATTTACTTTTTTAATGTTTTCTAAGTGTTATTATGAAGTATCTATGAGTGGAATTTAAAAATTTTTTATCCAATTTGAGATTATCTGGGCTTAATAAATCAAAGAATAAATTTCTTTCAACAATTCTGAAAATATCTCAACCATTCTCTTTGTTTCTTCCCCACTCCATGCCCACCCCCATTCTCTTCCTCATCCCCTTTGGAACGCTGATCAGAGGCATTTCAGGCTTCTTACTTTAACATCCCCCATCTTAAGCTCACTTGCATACTTTCTGTCCCTTTATCTTTCTGCATTGCATTCTAACTAGCTCATCAGACCTAGCCTCCCTTCACTCACACTCTTGTCAACAGATTCTAGTTTAATATTTAAACAACCAATTAAATTTTGGATTTTAATATTACAATTGTAGTTTCTAGAAGTTCTGTTTGGTCAATTTTGATCATCTTTTGTACACTAGTCATAATTTTGATACTCTTTTAATTGTTTACATTAAACATACTTTATATTCTGCTTCTAATATTTTCAATATCTGAAATCTTTGATGCCCTGATTCCATCTTTTATGTTTTGCTGATTCTTGCTTATGTTAGCTACTTTATTCAAATGTTTTGTAACTTTTATATCTTTTTGTGAGCTCACATCCCTTGGGAATCCTTTGAGATCTGTTTTTAAGTACATTCCTCCAGAAACAATTTTTGTTTGATTGAGTCAGGTAGCTTGAGGCTCTACTAAGCCAGAACTGCTCTATTTTTTTTTAACTTTTTTATGGAAAATTTCAAACATGTACAAAAGCAAACAGAATAGTATAATGGATTCCCACAGAGCCATCACCCACTTGCAACAATTATCACTACATGGCCAAACGTATGCCATGTGCTTCCTATCCCGTGGATTATTTGAAGCCGTTAGAAGACATTGCATAATTTCCTCTGTAAATATTTCAGCATGCGTCTCTGAATTATAAAGACTATTTTTATAAACATAACTATAACACTATTATCATACATAAAAATATTAACTCCTTAGTGTCATCAAATATTAAATCAGTGTTTACATTTCACTGGTTGTACAATAACCGTTTGGTTAGTTTGTTTATTTGAATCAGGATTGCTATTAGCAAATATGTCTCATAAATCTCCTAATCTTTAGATTCCCAACTCCCATTTCTTTTTTCCAGAACTTGTGTTTGTATGCGTATGTGTGTGTGTGTTTAAGAAAACAGGTATTTGTTCTAAAGAGCTTATCACAGTCTGGATCTTTCTGTTGTATTCCTGTGGGCATAGTTAAATGTTCCTCTGTCCAGAACAAATTTAAACTGCATTCTTGTTTTAGAATGTTCTAGATTGCATTGTTAGTGTGTATCTGTCCTCAGCCTGATGAAGGGCAGGCTTGTAGTTATGAATTCTTAGTGAAGCTTTTTTTCTTTTCCACCCATGACTAAGTCCAAGATAGGTAAATTTTATTGGATTTTGAATTCAGACAATCATAATTTCTACAAATAACAACAATTATTTTTCACATTGAACCCTCAAAACATGCATTTTAAAAAATCATATTGTATTTGGCTTGATTTCCAATACAATGTTGAATGGAAAACATATTAGGCATCATAACTTTAAAGAGAATGCTTTCAACAATTTACCATTCAGTATAATTTTTGCCATAGATTTTTAATTATTGAGATAATTCACTTACCATAAAATTCACCCTTTTAAAAGTGTTCAATTCTTTTTCATTTATTTATTTATATATCCCCCCCCCCTTGCTGCTTGTGCTTGCTGTGTTCATTTTTACTTTGCGTTTTTCCGTGTCTGCTTATCTCCCCCTGCTGCGTCAGCTCACCACGCCGCAGCTTGCCTTCCCAGGGCCTCCCATGTGGTAAACCAGAGCCCAACCAATTGAGCCACAGCCAGTTGCCCAAAAGTGTTCAATTCTGTGTGTGATTTTTCTTAATATATTCACAAGGCTGTACAATCTTTCCCATGATTTTATTCCAGAACATTTTCATCTTCTGCAGAAGAAATCCCATACTCATTAGCAGTCACTCCACATTTGCCCGTCCTCCAAGACCCTGGCAACCACTAATATACTTTCTGTCTCTATGGATTTGCCTATTCTGGACATTTCATGTAAATGGAATCATATAATATTCCATTGTTGTCTGACTTCTTTCACTTAGCGTAAGGTTTTCAAGAGTCATCCATGTGTATACTTCATATAATAATTTGATTGTATGGTTATGCCAAATTGTTTATTCACCATCAATTGATGCACATTTGAGCTGTTTCCACATTTTGGTTATTATGAATAATGTTACTATGAATATTTGCTTACAAATTTTTGTGTAAACGTATGTTTTCAATTCTCTTGGAAGATACCTAGTAGTGGAATTTGCTGGATCATATGGTAACTGTATGCTTAACTTTTTAAGGAACTACAAAACTGTTTTCCATAATACCTTCACCAGTTTACATTTCTACCAGCAATGTATGAAGATTCCAATATCTCCACAGCCTCACCAACACTTTTTGATCATAGCCATCCCAGTGGGTGTGAAGTGGTATCTTGTGGTTTTGTTTTACATTTTCCTAATGACCAATGATGTTGAACATCTTTTCATGTAATTATTTGTCATTTGTATATCTTCCATGGAGAAATGTCTATTCAGATCCCTTGTCAATTTTTAACTGGGTTATTTGTCATTTTATTGGTTAGTCGTAAGAGTTCTTTACATATTCTGGATTCTAGACCCTTACCAGATATATGATTTGCAAATAGTTTATCTAATTCTGTTGGTTGCCTTGTCATTTTCTTGATAGTGTGCTTTGAACTACAAAATGTTTTAATTTTGATAAAGTCAAGTTTATCTGCTTTTGGAGGGTTACTTGTACTTTGGTATCATATCTAAATAATCAGGCATAATTCAAGATTATAACGATTCACATCTATGTTTTCTTCTAAGAACTTTATGGTTTTTAGATCTTACATTTAGATATTTGATGCATTTTGAGTTAATTTTTGTATATAGTGTGTGTTAGGTGTCCAACTTTGTTCTTTTTCATGCAGATGTCCAGTTTTCCCAGCATCATTTGTTAAAAAGACTATTCTTTCTCCCGTTGAATTGTCTTGGCATTCATCATTGTTCATTGTCAGAAATACAATTTATTTGTGTATGTTGATCTTGTATTCTTCCACCTTGGTGAACTTGTTCATTAGCTCTGATTTTGCTGAACTTGTTCATTAGCTCTGATTTTTTTTGTAGATTCCTTAGGATTTCCTATATGCAAGATCATGTTATCTCCAAAAAGAGATAGTTTTACTTCTTCCTTTCCAAACTGGAGGTCACTTATTTCTTTTTCTTGCCTAATTGCCTTGGCTAGAACCTCCAGTACAATGTTGAATAGAAGGAGTAAGAGGACATTCTTGTCTTGTTCCTGATTTTAGACAGAAAGCTTTCCATATTTCACCATTAGGTATGATGTTATCTGTGGGTTTTTTTGGTAAATGGCCATTTTGAGACTGAGGAAGTTCCCTTCTATTCTTAGTTTCTTGAAATTTTTTTTTTTTTTCGTGAATGAGTGTTGAATTTTGTCAAACGCTTTTTCTGTGTCTACTAATATGATGTTGTGGTTTTTGTCCTTTGTTCTATTAACATGGTGGATTACATTGATTTATTTTCATCAATTGATCTAACCTTTTGTTTTATTAGAATGAGTTAAACCCCACTTGACCATGATGTATAATCATTTTTATTTATTACTGAGCTGGTTTGCTAGTATTTTGTTGAGGATATTTGCATCTATATTCATAAAGAATATTAGTCTGTCATTTTCTTTTGTTATGATATCTTTGGTTTTGATATCAGAGTAACACTGGACTCAGAGAATGAGTTGAATAGTGTTCTTTCCTCTTTAATTTTTTTGGAAAAGATTGTGATAAATTGGTATTAATTCTTTTTTAAATGATCGGTAGATTTTACTAATCATTGGTAAAAGCCATCTGGTCTTAACCTTCTTGTCAGGATGTTTTTTTGTTTTGTTTTTTGTTTATGTTCATAGGAGGTATTGAACACAGGACCTCACACATGTGGCAGCCACTGAGCCACATTCTTCCCTGGGAGGTTTTTGATTATTGATTCAATCTCTTTGTCATAGATCCATTCAGATTTTCTATTTCTTCTCGAGTCAGTTTTGATAATTTGTGTTTTTCTAGGAAATGGTCTATTTCATCTAGGTTCCCCAATTTATTGTCATAAAATTGTTCATCATAGTCTCTTATAATCTTTTTTATTTCTGTAAGATCAGGAATAATGTCCCCTTTTTCTTTCTTGACTTTAGTCACTTGAGTCTTCTCTCTTTTTTTTCTTGGTCATTCCAGATAAAGTTTTGTCAAATTTATTGATCTTTTCAAAGAACCAACTTTTAGATTTGTACATTGTCGCTATTGTTTTCCTAGCCTTAATTTAATTTATTTATTTATGCTCTTGTATTTATTATTCCCTTCCTTCTTCTTGCATTGGATTTAGTTTCCCCTTTTTTATATATATATTTTTAAGTGGAAGGTTAAGTTATTGATTTGAGGTCATTCTTTTTTAATCTAAGCATTTAATTTTCCTCTAAGCACTGATTTAATATACCCCATAAGTTTTGATATGTTGTGTTTTAATCTTCATAATTTTGAAGGCTTTTCTAATTTCCCATGAAATTTTTTTCTTTGACCAGTTATTTATGATGTGTTATTTAATTTCCACATATTTGTGAATTTACAAAATATCCCTCTGTTATTGATTTCTAGAAGACAGTGCATAAATCATCATTCCATTGCAGTCAGAACCATATTTTCAATGTTTGTATAATTTCAATTATTTTACACTTATTGAGACTTGCTTTATGGCTTGTGCTGGTTTGAGTCTTTTGTGAATCCCAGAAGATGCTGTATGTAAAGCAAACCCATTCCTGTGCCTTCAAACCCATTGTAGATGGAACCTTTTGATTAGATCACTTCAGTTAAGGGCCTTTGATTAGATTGAGGGACCCAGGGAAGATGATGGAGCATTAAAAAGCCACAGACACACAAAAAAAGTGGCAGAGACAGAGAAACCCTGGGAGGCTGACAGAGGGGTACCAGAAGCTGGAGGCTGTTATCAGTGGAGCACGGAGGCATGGAAGAGGCCCCTGAGAGATAGGAAGAGATGATTCCCAGGGGAGAGGGAAAAGATGAGCCATATATCTATTGTCCACAACTGAGCTTGGGGAGAGAGTAAGCCTGGAGGTGAAGGCACAGACCAGACTGGCAGAGCCACCATTGTGTCTTACCACATGGCAGAAGTTCAGGATCTCTGGCAGCCGACCTACAGTGAGACAGTATCTCTGACGATGCCTTGATTTGGATATTTTCACAACTTCAGGACTGTAAGATTTTAACATAATAAATTCACATTGTAAAAGCCAATCCATTTCTGATATATTTCTTCCAGCTGCTTTTAGCAAATTAAAACATAGCCTAAGTGAGATTGGTCTATAATACATAGTAGAACTAAAAGAATAATAGCCATCATCTGGAGAACTGAACTCAGAGAAGACTCTATCTGTGGCATTGCCTCTATATGCAAGAGGTAGCTGTAACTTTAAATTGATTCCTATTGGGGAGGTAAATCCTTTTGAAACTATACATGTCAAATCATTTAGAATTAGGATTAAGTGAGTTTCAGAAACCTGAAAAAGAGTGGCTCAGAAAAGATACATGTTTATTATTCTCTCAACTGAAAGAAGACAAGACGTGATCAGTTTAGAGTTGGTATAGTACTCCCTCAGATATCTCTAAGATATCTGGGATATCTCTAGGATATAGTGGTTCTACCATCTTTAGGTTGCAGCTCTTGTCCTCATGGTCCAAAATGGTTATTGAAGCTCTGCCCAACCACTTTTGTTCCAGACAGCAGGATAGAAGAAGACTTCCTCCCCAGAAGTCCCACACAATTTCTGCTTCTACAGCATTGTCTAAAACTTAGCTACATGGTCATACAAAGATGGAAAGGAGTTAGGAAATGCAGCCTTGAGATGAATTGCAACGTGTCCAACTAAATATCAGGATTAATTCGTTTGAGAAAAAAGAAGGGAAGATGAGTATTTATTTGATAGACAACTAGCAGTCTTTGCCCTCCAGGGAATGGTTTGATCAAGTAGGAGGGAGCATATTTAATCAGGGATATGGGAAGAAGCTGTGGATGAATGAGTGTGTGCATGCACACCCATGTGTTTACCAGTCAAAGAGAATGAGGAAGGCATCTGTCAACTCGTGTGCTCATCCTCTTTTCTCTGGGACAGTGTCACAATAGCATTCCTTCACATTTATTCGGAGTTAATCATAAATTTTCAGTTTCTTGATCTGGGTGCTGGTTATTGTGATATGTTTACTTTATGGAAATTTGCCATGCACCTTCAGTACATATGTAATATTCAGTAAAGAAAGTTTATGATAAAAGCTAGACCATGAGAAATTACTGCATCTTAAGGTTTTGTTTCAAAAGCATCTCAAGTTTTCTCCATGTAAACTGCAACAATTTGAACCTGTTTTCTCTTCCCTTACATATAAATTTACCATGGCCATTTCTGAGATCCATGGGTCTGCCTCTAAAGCTTCAGAATCTCATTATACTAGTTTTCCCATCTCTAGAAAAAAAAATTCATAAAATAAAACCAAATTCATATCTAGAATTTTTTAATGAGCTATTTCAAATTTCACAATTTGAGAACTCCCTTCCTCATCCTGAAGAAAGTTTACGTAAAACCACTTCTTTCAATATCTGTAATGTCCCTGAAAGTTTCCATATATCAGTGAGAGCAATGTTTCAAAATACTAATCTAACCATGCATCTCCCTGCTTAAATGGCTTCCTATCCATGGCTTCCTGGTGTTCTTGGACTAAAATTCTCAAGACACTGTATGATATGGCCCCTGCCATCTCACCAATCTCATCTCATGCCATTCTTCCCCTGGCTTTCTCAGACACACTGTTCTTCTCTCATTCTGAAACTCAGAAGTATCAGATCTCCTCCTTTTCTTGAAGTAAAGAATTCAATTTATGTCTTTGGCACTGTTGTAAGACAGAATGAGGTGGGAGGTGGGGATTAGGGCAGTATTCTGTAGGCGCTGGTCTATGGATCTGTCCAACGCTATCAATAATCAGCTTTGATTCTACCTGGAAATCCATAAGGGACTGGGGCTGATTCTCTTTCAGCCTCATTTCAGAGCCTGCTCAAGAGATTGGAGAAGGATTACTGCCCTTTTCAGAGTATGTCCTGCCTTTCCAGTTTATTTCAGATCAAACATACTCTGCACTACTGTGTACATATATAAAATTCTTTATTGAATTGTCCAGTAGATCTCAAAAGCACAGGGAACTTTAGAAGGGGTGGAATTATAAAAAGTTACTTATGAGGCAGAGCCACAAGTCTGGGGAAAAAAATTAGAGCCGATTCATCTTGATGGGGAACCCCCAAAATTTGTCCATTAAACCTTGCTGCCTAGAGCTCCATGTTTACCTTTTCTCTTGATTCATCAAGTTACTCCAAAATCTTCTAGTAAAATTCTCCCCCATCTTTTTCACTTTGGCATCTTGCATACAACAGCTGATATACTACAGGAGGTGCATCTTCTGTCCTTTTGACCCTTTCTAATCTTTTGCAAATACAAATGTCTCACACTTCAGCCAGATACTAATTGACATTCTCCTTTGCTCAATCTAACTTGAGATTGGAGTAGGAATGGACAACTCTAGTCTAAAAGATAAGATAGGTCCTTCCATTCTAGTTGAGTGTCCTTACCAGTGAGATTTTGTAAATGATTTTCTGACTAGTTTTCCTAAAAATTAAGCAGACTTCATTCGTATTAAGAAAGGAGATTTGTTTCATTGACATGACTCTGACTCTTGTGAAATTATGGCCCCAGAATTATTATACTAAGAGATATTTGATTCCTTGAGAACTCATTTACTGTTCAAGAGCCACTACCCAAGATGAGAATAACCCTTACTTACCTTCTAGAAATGTGGCAACTGTTTTATTTAGATATCTTTTTGGTCAAATGTCTCCAGCAACCAGTTGTTATTTCCTCCAGAGCACTCCTGCATCTCCCTCCTTCCTCTCCGCTGAAAGTCCTCCGAATACATTCATCTATCCTAATGCCTATTCATTTTCAAGTCTCTGATTCCAAAGGGAAACTCTTTCTGACCCTCAAAAGTAGGTCAGATCTTCCTGATTTACATTCTCTGTCCTCACTAGTTCTTTTCTCTGGCAGTTGTCATATTTGACACAGGCAGCAGTTGTTACAATTGAAATTAAATTACTAATTTTCCTGTGACTGTCTCCCAGACTAGAATGCATGAAGACAAGAACTGTACCCTTCTTTCTCAGTGTTATATCTAGAATAGTGTTTGACCCCTAGCAGCTGCTTGATAAATACATGAGGCTAGGTTTTTGAGCAGTCTGAATTTGAACTTGAACTTGGCTGGTTGGGAACTAGCGTCAAAGAGCTTTTTTTGTCCCCCATTCACGTCAGGATTATGTTAAATCTGTCTTCCATCACTTAAGGATGTTTTGGGCAAATCCCTCAGTTTTGTTTTTATCACTTCCAGTAATTTAACAGTACAGTTCAGTGTAAAACTCCCCTCTTAGGTCTTCCTGTCACTCCAGCTCAGGCTTATCTCATTGTCCAAAGACCTATAACGGGTGAGGCGGTGTGGTCTGATCTTTTCCCCTCCTATTTTACCTCATATAATTCCAGCTTTTCTAGTGATTTGGGACAGGGAGGAGAAGGCAAATCTATTTCTTATTGACCTGATCACTGCTGGTTTTCTCTGTTTCTCTGGCTAATATGTACCATTGTAGATGCCTTCTGTGTGGCAGACATCTAAATGTCAATGCTTTTGTGGAGCAGAGGAGTGGGTGTTTAGGGCCCTCTGCTATATTGGTGAGGGAGGAGGGGCTCACCACTAAAAGGTTGCTGACATGGAAGATTGCTCTGGCTCTGGCTCTTTAACCGTCCTCCCACTCAGCTTTTACTGACAATGTACCACGCAGCCTCTTGCAGTTGAGATCTGACTACCAGGTGGCCTGGGTGGCAAGACCACTCAAGCTTAACAACCTTCTACAAGGGCCACTGTGGAAACTCTTACCTCTTTGCAATGCTAAACAGTGGGTATGCAGGCTGCTTCCCATCTCTCTCCAATCCCATATTTCTACCTTAGAGAAGATTAATGGATCCATCACCCAACTGAGAAATGAGACATTAATCTCCCCTTCTTTTTCATGCCTTGCATTTCTCAGTTGTACTCTTTGAGTCCCCTTTTCA
>PVKH010017172.1:0-15513 GCA_004027955.1 Chaetophractus vellerosus | reverse complement strand
AAAATTAAAAAAAAAAAAAAAAAATCTGCTTCTCCAATCTCTGTCTTTTGTCTAGCCTTTTATACTTGAGACCACACCCACCAAGGGGTGGGGCTCAACGTCCCACTGACGTGGCAGTTAACGCCCCAATCACGCCCAGATTAAGGAATCCGTCTACAGGCATGATTCAATTTATATTTTTGGAATTCATAATTACATAAAACTTTCAAACCATTACAGCCAATTACATTCAAAACCCTCCCCATCCTTGGTATAGGTAGGAAAGAAAAGAAGAAGAAGAAATGCTTTCTTGAAACCTGAAAAAATGTATCTGCTTCTTCCTATTGCAGGCCTTTCCTCTTTGTTTTCTGGGGTTAGATTCATTTACACTTTGTCCATCTCGAATCTAGATGTCTTGAGTGTGTGTGTCAAAGAAGGTTAGAGGTAGAAGATTTGTGATACAAGGTACAATTACTTTAGAAAGAAAAACAAAAGGAAGCAAATTATACACCGGGGGAACTGAAAAATGAAAAGCTATTTTTCTGTGCTATTTCATCACAAAGTTTCCAAATATGTTTTTCTGTGTCATACCATTCATATCTATTTCTTCCCAGTTTTCTAATCTTCCACAAAAACACTAAAAGGGTTGGTATTTAGGTCAGGTAAAACTTAAGAAATGAAACTGTGACAAAACTTAATATCAACACAGCCTTTGTGTCTAGTTTATTAAAGGTTATTACTTCTGCAGCCATTTGTCACATCTCTAGAGCCAATTACCTCACAATTTTAGAGTGTCTTTCTCATTATGTCTATGAAGATGATTTGGAAGATAATTTTGAGCATTGAAAGTAACACAAAATGAAACCAATGCAAAGACTTATATTGTAACTCTTGGTTGAGTCAGCAAGTGAAAAGAGAAAGTTGTGATTAATTTTTATCATTGATCCCTGTGTTCTCATGGAAAGACTCTGAAAAAATTATTTGGGGGAGATTTCTGAAAGTTCTTTTTAAAATGTATAGGAATTTAAAAGATTTTCAGGAATAGAGAGAGAAATGGGTCTCCTTATGTGAACAATTATTCTCAGTAATAAGACAAACAATGCAATTTTAAAATGAGCAAAAGATTTGAAAATACATTTCCCCAAAGAAAATATAAGAATTGCTAAAAAGCACATGAAAAGGTACTCACATCTTTAGTCATTAGAGAAATGCAAATTTAAACCAAAAGAAGATACCACTTCACACCCCCTGGGATTGCTATAATCTAAAAGGCAAATAATAACAAGGGTTGATAAGGATATGGAGAAAGGAGAACACTCATACATTGTTGGTGGGAATGTAAATTAATACAATCACTTTGGAAAACAGTTTGGCATTTTCTTTAAAGGTTCACTATAAATTTGCCGTAAGATATAACAATTCCACTTTTGTATGTTTACCCAAGAGAAAAGAAAAAAATACTTCCACACAAAGACTTGAATGTGAATGTTCGTAGCAGCATCTTTCATAATAGTAAAAAAGTGGAAACCCGAATATCCATTAGCCGATGAATGGATAAACAAAATGTGATATATCCATTCAATGAAATATTTTTCAGCCATAGAAAGGAATGGAATACTGATATATGCTACAACATATGTAAACCTAAAATACCTTATACTAAGTGAAAGAAACCAAACACATAACACCACATATTCTATGGTTCCATTTATATGAAATGAAAAGGCAAATCTATAGAAACAGAAAGTAGATTAGTAGGTGCTGGGGCCTGGGAGTGGGAATAAGGATTAAATAAATGGCATGAAGAGTCTTGCTGGGGTACTGAAATTGTTCTAAAACTGTGTTGTAGTGATGGTTACACAACTCAGTAAATTTACTATAAATCATTGGGTTGTACACACTTACAATGGGTAAACTTATGGTATGTAAGTCATAGCACAAAAAAGTTGTTTAAAAATTAAAGCTAGAGGAATCTTTACAAAAATAAAACAAGAACCAAAAAACTCTCTCCTTTATGTCATGACCAATCTGTTGCTAAATTTTCTATTGTTCTTGCCAAATATCCCTTATTTTTTTCTATTTTTAACATATTTTGAGTGGATAACACATAGTTCAAAATGCAAAATGTACAAATAGGAGCATAATGAAAAATTTCCCAACTACTGCTCTCCCTCAGCCAGCCAATAGCACTGCCTGGAAGGAACCAATATTGTCAGTTTCTTGTGTATCATTCTAGAGATATTTTACACAGCTACAAGAAAATATGTATTTTATTCTAACCCCTCCCTTCTCCCCTCCATCACACCTTTTTTTTCACCATTGCAGCATTCTACACACACTGTTCTGCACATTTCTTCTACTTTATAATCATGCCGTATCAGAAACTAAATATCGCTCAAATCTTTTTTGTCCCAATTAATTTTTTTTCATTAGAAAAATTGTAGGTTTACAGAAAAGTCATACATAAAATACAGAGTTCCCATATACCACCCTATTATTAATACCTTGCATTAGAGTGGTATCTTTGTTACAATTCATGAAAGAACATTTTTATAATTGTGCTATTAACCATAGTCCATCATTTACAGCTGCACTGCCAGGACACTGGGTCAGGTCCTCAACACCTCTTGCCTGAAACATTGTACTTCATCTAATGCAAGGCACCATCTTATAAGACATTGCATCCCAAATTCAGAAAATTTAAAATTAAATATATATATGTACCTAGGAACAATAAAGTATTATATTATAACAGTTTCCCAACCAGTTCCCTGACATCAAACCTGGCTCCCCTTCAATTCATAGTCTCCTATCCTGTTAGAGTAATTTTTTAAAATTCTAGATTTGACCTCTCATCCTCTAGTTAAAATCTTGAATGGTTTTCCATTTCCACAGGTGAAGTCCAAATAACAGTGTGGCATATGAGATCCTCTCCACTATCTTATGTTTTAGACATGCGCAGCTTTCCATGTTCCTCAAGAATGCAGTGCTCTTTCAAAACTTTGTGCTTTTGTACATGTTGTTCCCTCTGCCTGGAATACACTTTACCCCCTTCCTTCTAGATACCAGTTATCCTCTAAGACTCATCTTTGGGATAACTTCCATGAACTTCTCCAGGTCAATAAAGTGCCCCTTTCTGTACTGCCACCCACACTGTGCTAAATTCCATCAAAAGCATTCCTTGCCTACTATTAGGATTCTTTATTTCCTTGTCTGTCTCCCTTTAATCTAACTTTTCTTGCATCACAAGATAAACCTTCAATACATGATAAACCGTCATGATAAACCTTCAATAAATATTTATTGAATGAATGTGTACTTTGGACCCTGAACGTAACGAACACATCTGCAGTAATGGAGGTGTGGTCCGCACAGCAGAGGCAAAAATACATTGCTCTGAAGTTAGACGATGGCCGTTAATGTTTCTGAGACTTGGTTTCCTCATCTAAAAACATGGATAGTGTTACCTGTTAAATGGAGAAAGCACCTGAACTAACTAGCATGGAGTTAGAACTCAAAGCATGGCAGCTTTCCTGAGAGTGACTGAAACCCTATATGTGGGGCAGATTTTATGCATCCGGAAACAAACACACCACTAACACATGCTGCAATACCAGATGGACTTTGCTTTCCTGCTTTTATTTTATCTTACTTTTGAAAAGGTGATACATGTTTTAGAAATCAAGTTGATTTTATAAACACTTACAGCCAAGCCCTGCTCATCCCATAATCCCATACCCCCAAGCCCTGTCAATAGCAACTTTTAATAGCTTGGTTTATATCTTTCCCATATCTTTTTAAATGCACATACAAGCATATATGAGCACATATTATATCCCCCTCTTTTACACAAAATGTTCCATTATGTTTGCATGTCACTTTTTTCACTTAATAATATCTGAATGGACTTTGTGACCTTCCAAGTTTGCCCGGAAGGATTCTACTCAAGTAGGAAAGAGAGCGTTTATTTATTGCTTTGCATCACAATTCTGAACTAAATCTGACTCACGGACTCATCTCTTTCTAAAGGAAACCACAAAGAAACTGCATGAGTAAAACAATGAAAGACCCATTCTGCCTGTTACATCAAGCCACAGCCAAAGAAATCGCAGCCAGGCTGATCAGTGTATTGCCTTGAGATCGGAAGTAGGCTGCAAACAGCACAAAAACGCAGTCTCGTCATCTTTCCCACTACTCTTTCCCACCTGATTTTCATCATATGAAAAACACGCTCCCTAGTGAGCCTTCCCCATTAAAAAAAGATGAGATAATTTTTTAGAAATGTAAACAGATCCCATTTTAGGGCTGTGGCTCACATATAGAACAGTATCGCTGTTATTAAGGCTACGTCTATACAGAAATCAAGTGTTTGTAGCACAAGGGGTAATTTGGGCCTTGTAAATAGGTATTATTCTTACAGTTTTGTTGATCACAGTAAATGATAAAGTTACACGTAAAAGGTCATTAAAGATTTGGCAAAATGTGGGTATTAGAATGATAGACTTTCCTTTGGAAGTTAAATTATAGCCCAGGTTGTTCCTGCCCTCTTTTGCTGACTTTTTTCTTTCATCACCTGAGTTGTGACCTGAAGTCCTTAAACTCTCATGTGAATGAGAGTTTACTCACTATGCTCTCACTTCCAAATCCTTGCCCTCTCACCTGGCTTTATAGAAGTTCTCCCCATGGGCAGGGAAGGAGACTAGTTAGTATAAGTCCAACTAGTTAGTCAGCACAGGCAGGAGGTTGACCATCTCATGCCCAGTAAATTACTACTACTCTGACCTGATTTGTCATGCCCACAGACAGCAGAAAACTTAGCAGGGAGATTAAGAAGGGCTGGGTAAGAGGACAGAATCTTCCTGATGGTCTTAAATGGGGATGGAGGACAAGACTGTGCTGACCATATAAGCCCAGAGAAGTGGAAGCCTGAGTCAGCACTCTACTCTGTACAGGCCACAAACACTGCAAATCCAGCAGCCAAAGAAAATAAGTGCAGGGAGGTATGGGAGCCAGCAAGCAAAGTCACCTAATCCAGCAAAAGTGGAGGGGGAAGGGTGTTATCAGGGCAATCATTCTGGAAAAAGTAATGTTTGAGTCTAATAGTCTGATAGGGTGAGCCAGACATGGGCCAGTGAAGAAGAGCAGGGAGAGAAGGAGACCTGCAAAAGCACTGAAGCCCTGGGACCTGGGCATGTTAATAACTCCAGATAGTTCAGGATTGTTAGAAATGGAATGCCAGGGGTCATGGTAAGAGACAAGATGAGGCTGGAGAAATGGCCAGACCCAGATGAAGGTCCATGTGAAATCATGCTCAGGATCTTGAATTTTAACCCGAAGGCACTACTGGGAGTCATTGGAAGATTTTAAGCAGAGAATAAATAACAAGATCAGATTTAAGTTGTAGATAGGTCATTTTCATAGGCATGTGGAGCATGGATTTGAGAGCTCCTTCCAAAGCTTCTCCCTTATTATATTGTAATAGGCATTTGTCTGTTTCCACACTACTGTGTAACCTCCATAAAGTCAGGGATCATGTCTGCTTTCCTAACACTGTGGCTTCCAAATAGGCATTCATTCATAAGTGAATTGATGAACGAATGAAAAGTGGGTATACAGTGCGTTCATCTTTGTGTCCCTAATGCTTTTACAGCACTTGGCACAATGTAGGTAACTAATACAGGCCTTCTGAATAAATGAATGAATTAATGATGAGTTTTGCCTCACTCTCCAGACTCATCATCTAATATTTCCCAAGATTTTATGGTCCTTTAACAATAAAATTGCATCATTTTCCCAAATGCACTGTATTATTTGCTTTTCATATACTGTTCCCTCTGATTTCAATTCCCTGCCCCTATCTCCTGTCTATATAGTGAAATCCAGTTATGTCTGAAAACTCAACTCAGATTTTACCCTTTTATGGAAGTCTTCTGGAATCCTAATATGTCCCCACCACCATGGGGGCCCATATTGGGTTATCATTTGTTCCTTTGTTCTGGTTGTGTATCTTCTTGTTTATAGGCTTTTGTGTGTGTGCATTTATTACAGTTTATATTATATTTTGTTATTTTTTAGCTCTAGGTTCTGAGCTTCTACAGGGCAGGGACTGTCCCATTTTGCTTCCTCAATACCTATCCCAGCCTAGCCCTAGATCATTAAGGGACACTCCAATAATGTCTTTCTGAAATTGAATTATTTTTTGAAGCTATTTATATTTTATCACTTTTAGATAAAAGTTTCATGGTTTACTCTCCAATGTGTGAAACACTTCTTCCTTTTTTACCCTAATATTATCTCAGGCTACCTTCGTCATGTGCCCTGGGAGTTGGCAAGCAATTCCGTGTCCATGGAGTCCATCGCCTTTGTGATTTCCTTTCTGCCCTCCCGCCTTTCATGTCTGCAGATTGAGGAATCCTGAGTCTAAGGATAATTTTTCACTTGCCCTTCAAGTCCTACCTTTATCCAAATATTCTGTAGGAAGCTTACAAAACCAGAGCCACACATTGGGATAAACAAAAGCTTCATATCATTGTACAAATGAAAGGCAATGTATTTTTGGCTATTTTTCAAAATGTTTCCAGTGGTCACGATTTTGTTGGCTTTTGAATTAGAAGCAATAGGTCCCCCTGGATATCCTTCTTTTCAAAAACAAGGGCTCAAAGCCCAGTGCAGTCGGCTCCTTTCCCCATTTCCCCTGAGTATGATAACAATCATCCTCTATTTTCTGCAAGTTTTTTTCCAAACCTGGTTACCAGCATCCTGTTCGTCAAGACATGGGCACAACTTACTCCTTCCAACTTGAATGTGGAGGAAAAAATTAGAAACAACTAATCCTCTTTCAGTTTTCTCCAAAATTAGCCATTTTCCATTTTGCCATCAAATTTTCTCCTTGAGGTTTAATGATTGTTGTTATAGTTAATACTTGTAGAGCACAAAAGCTTTATGACAAGCACTGGTCTAAGAGATTTACATCACACATATACAGTCGGCTAATCCTCACATCCATTCTATGGCATCCATACTGATATAATCCCTATTTTATAAAAGAAGAAACTGAGGCACAGAGACATTGAGTAAGTTACCCAAAGTCACAAAGCTAGTATGTGCAGAATGGAGAGATGAACCTAAAGCTGGATCTGGTGGAGAGAGAACAAAAGAGATGAGGCAGAGTTTTACCTGAGGCTTTCCATTATTAGCTGTGAGCTTTAGGTAGGTACTTAACTTGCTGAGCATCAGTTTTGACATGTATAATGTGAAAACAGAAACAGATACCTCATGGCTTGTTGAGAGCAGTAAATGTAACCAAACATGTAAAATGTCTGGCTGACTGAAAGTGCTTAATAAATGCCATTTCTCTCCTTCTTCCACCCAGTTACAGTTTTAAGTTATCACAACCATGTAAGGTTTATCCTCTTCCCTTTTTGGTACCAGCTGTATGAACTGCAGCCCCAGTTCCTTTACTGTGAGGTGACAATCATAAAGCCCATTGTGAGGATTAAATGACATCATGTCTGAAAGGCAATTAGCATACTGCATGGCAGATGGTAAATGTGGGATAAATGGCAGCAGCTGTAAAGATGGCCCTGATAAGGGTGAGAGGAGGGATTAAGGAGGGTTGCCCTGATGTTTTCAGCTCAATTCTCCCTCTTCACCTAAAAGGCCCACCATCAGCCCTCCAGGGCTGTAAGAAATGGAAGCGCTTTTCACTGTTACTTCCTTGAAGAAGGGAAATGACTTGCGTTCCTAGAGACTATCCCTCTAGGACAACAGTTCTCAACCTTCAGGTGCATCAGAATCATAGGGAGCATTTATTAAAATTCCTGATACCAGGAAACCATCCAGGAATTCTGGACAATAAGAAATGCATGTGGCCCACAGACCTCTGTTCAAACAGGTGCTGAGGTGATTTAAAGTAGGTAGTCCCGAGACCTCACTGAAAAGCACTGCTCTGAGATTAAATCAGCATATTTATTGCGTTGAGCTTACAGAATTTCTAAAAATCCAAATGGAAGTTTGAGTGAGATTTAAGATCAACTGTTACTTTAAGGGGATTGTTTATTGGGAATTATTTAGCACTGCTCACCAACACAAAACCTTTGGGCAAATATCACAGTTTAATTCTTAAGCATAAAATCAACAACAAAAGAATCTCTCCTTTTGAATACATTTGTATGTATGTATGTATGTATGTATGTATGTATGTATGTAACACGTGAGCATTGATCTCAACAGTGTCAAGTTTCCTTAAAGGAACCTTGTGTCTATTTTTATTATCTAATGCGGCTGAGTCTTAAGTTTCAGTCCCTGCTTGACTATACATGATAACATCAAATATTTGCCTATTGTTATATAGAGAATAATGAATTGGGTTTCCTATAACCCAGAGAGAGCTAACCGTGCTTTATTCAAACAATATTCCTCATGTGTTCAAGAATGTTCTAGTTTGATAAAACAAGTATTTGTTTTTAGTTCTCTCTCTCTGTTCTTTATGTTTTATCTGATATCTCCAAAATAATTTGAAATTTGTGTAGAAGCCTTCATCAAATGCTCATTGAGGAAAATTGATACATTGCTTATGCTGTACATTTTGAACTAATTTGAATAATAAATAATAATTCTTTCAATTCACCGAAAAAAAATGTTCTACTGCACTTCACAGAATTCATCTAATAAACATGGCCAATATTAATAATAAAGCAAATTTATGCATTTATAGCCCCTTCATAGATTAAGCTGAGGGAGAGCATTTCCTGTGAAAGGCCACAAAGAAAGGCAACATTATAATTTAATTGTAATTAAACTGATTCTGTGCTCAAACCACTGGACTATGTGTTGCTTTGGAGCAAAAGAATTTTCAAAGATAAAAAATGAAATATGCATATTTCACTTGGTACTATTACAGCTTTCACAGTATCATTATGAAATTAAATCTAAAATCCTTCCAGAGGTAGATTTTTGCTCACAACCTAGTGAGGTTAATAACTTCATCTTTACTGACCTTAAAAAAAAAAAACAAGCATTTGGAACATTTGATCATTTTCAGATGTCTCTTGCCAAGCCATGAGTAAAAAAAAAAGTAAAGGAAAATATCCAATGGTTCTTAATACAAATAAGTACCTACACTCAGAGATAATGAACGTCTGACCTTTGATTAAGGTTTTTCTAGTATTTTTCTAATATTTGCTACGTTAAGAATCATATCAGATGAATATCACCAGTTCAAGATCTCCTTCTCAAAATTATTTTAACCAAGTGCTTGAAATTCAAACATTCCTTGCAATGTAACATGCTTGAATTTAACCATTTGAATTTAACCAAATGTTTAACAAACATTTACAGATGTTTGAATGTTTGACAATTAATTTATAATTCTCTTAATTTCATAGCCCCATTGAAATTTGTTCCAAAAACTATTCTAGGTGATATCATATTTTTAACATCTTTGTCTTACAGTTTTAATATCTTTTGATATTAGAGATTAAAGTGGTCTACTTCATTTTGCTACTCACTCTACGTCTTTTAAAGGAAGAATTATTCAGCTGGAAAAATATGTGGGGCTGTTTTTAAGGACTAATGGACCATCATAAATTAGAGTCCTTTTCTCAGCTGACATTTTAAGAAACAAATGCCTGTTTGGGTCTCACTTTGATTTGACCAGCAGGTGTGTGGTATTTTGCTGTTGCTAACCCACCCAGACACTCAAGTTCAGACAAAGGGAATCCAAAAGTTGCTAGTCACTTTTGTTTATTTTAGCTAAGGAGCCCATGTGAACTCCACCCAGGCCTGGGAGTCTGCTTGCCCAAGGACAATTTTACTAGGTACATTTCAAAGTTCACAAGAATGGCTTTATAGGGTTGGCTGATTTTCCTTTTACAGAGCCTGACTTCATCTCTCAAACCCTCCTAAAAGGCAACGTCAGCATAACCTATGTCTATTCAAAATAGATGTTGAGGGGAGGGTAATTCTTCAGCTCAGTGCATTGAAATTCACATCGTTCTTACTCATTGATAGACATATTCAGTAAACCAGGTTTTGCACTCAATCACAGTTTGCACTGAACTGAATCGCACAGGGAGCTGTAGAAAGACACATGCAAAATATAGAGACTGCTACTTCTTGGCCTACTACTGCCCATAGACTCTCTGAACTTGTGTGAAAATTCTGGATGTGTGCAATTGTGCATTTTCCTGAGGAGAAGAAACATGGCTTTCCAGAAATTCTCAACAGAGCAAATGAAAAAAATAAAAGGCAGGGGGAAACCATGGGGAAAAAAAAGTTAAAGACATTAACGTGGAGAGAATAAGAAATGATTACTGATCTTTGCTTTAGTATCAAGTATAAAAAGATATTGCATCATTGACTTCTTATGACTGTCCATAGTCACAAAAATCAAAGGAAGATGAGACCTGTCTCCCCTCCCCAGGGTTACCTTGGGCCTTGCTCCAGGAGGTATTACTCAGGATGTCGGGCCTGAGGGGACTCTCTGCCCTGATCAGTTCCGGGGGAGAGCACACAAAGGGTGATACAACAGTGATTTTAGATTGTACCAGGCATGGCATTTAGATAAATTTAGATAGTGACACACATTCCCCCTTGACATTTTCTTTTAGTTCTTCCAGTTATGGCAAGGAAATAGTCTCAGTTGTTATTGGAAAGATTTTACCACTTCTCGAACACTCTACTCCCCTTTTTCAACAGAGAGAGCAAGCCTCAAGTTTGGAGTCTTCATAGGCAAATGTATCTGGCAAGAATTTAATAACATTATTTTGTTCATGGCATTTCTTTTTATGATCGTCTTCCACTTAAGGCAAATGATATTGGCTTTTAATTAATTGTGAAAAAGTTTATTTTCAAGTAAATGTATTTAATTTAAAAAAGAAAATTTGAAGAAAAATATTTATATTCAGTAAAAAAAAGATACCCATATATGACAAAAATCCTAAAAGTGGTATACAAATGACAGAAATCTGAAAAATATCAGCCTAAACAATTGCTAAACGAGTCTTTCAAAATGAGGGCGAGATTAAGACATTCCCAGAAAAACAAAAGCTGAAGGAGTTTGTCACCACTAGACTGGCCCTATGAATGATGTTAAAGAGAGCTCTGCAAGTCGAAAGGAAAGGACAATAGACAACAGATAGAAGCCACATATGAAGAAATAAAGATCTCCAGTAAGGTTAATAACATGGGTAAATATGAATGCCAGTACATTGTACTTTCGGTTTATAACTCCACTTTTTACTTCTTATAGGATCTAAAAGGCAAATGCATAAAATGTTAAGATAAATGAGTGGTTTGGGACTCATAATGAAATTTGTGACAAGAACTACATAAAGTTGGGGGAAAGAAAGGTAAAGGAACATAATTTGTGTACACTATTGAACTTAAGTTTGTATCAAAGTGTGGTGGTTAGAGCTATACACCCCAGAAAAACATGTTCTGAAACTTAGTCCATTCCTATGGGTGTGAACCCATTGTAAGTAGGACCTTTTGATGAGGTTACTTCAGTTAAGGTGTGGCCCACCTCAGTCAGAGTGGACCTTACTCCTATTACTGGAGACCTTTATAAGCAGAATGAAAGTCAGATAGATAAAGAGAAAGCAAAGGAAAGCAAGAAGCTGAAGGTCAACAGAACCCAGAAGAGAAGGGAAAGGCCAGGAGAGGCCACCATGTGCATTGCCATGTGACAGAGGAGCCCAGAACCAAAGATGACCAGCAGCCAGCCCCAGAATGCCAGTCTTCAAAAAGAAGGCATCACCTTAACAATGCTTGATTTGGACCTTTTCCTAGCCTCAAAACCATAACCTAATAAATTCCCATTGTTCAAGGTAACCCATTGCATGGCATTTGCTTGAGAAACCAAAGAAACTAAAACACGAAGTAAACAAAATTATTAAAGATTTAGGAGGTTCAATTTAAGCCACATGATAACTACAAAGAAAATATCAAAGAATATTCAAGCTCACAGAAACAGAAAATATAGTACAGGTTGCCAGGGGCAGGGGACAGAGGAAATAGGGTGCTAAGTCATAATGGTTGTAGGGTTTCTGTTTGGAGAGATAGGAAAGTTTTAGTACTGGAAGGTGGGGAGGGTACCACAACATGGTGAAAGTGATTAATAGCACAGAATGGTATGCTTAGGAGTGGTTGACATGGGAAAATTTACATTGTATATATGTTCCCACAATTTAAAAAAATATATATCAACTAAAGAGACCTGACAATTCAATGCAATACATGATCCTGGATGGGATCTAACAAGGGAGAAGAAAAGGCTCCAAAGGACATTATTGGGACATATAAAAAATGGAAATATAGGGGTCGGCTGCAGCTCAATTGGTAGGACACCAGTTTACCACATGGGAGGCCCCGGGTTCGGTTCCCGGGGCTTCCTTGAGCGGGCAGACCGCGAGCAGGGCAAGACCACCCACAAGCAGGCAAGGCCGCCCGCAAGCAGGCAAGGCTGCCGTGCGGTGAGCTGACTCGGCAGGCCCCCGCAACGGGGGGGAAGACAAGCAGACACAGAGGAACGCAAAAATGAACACAGCAAGAACAAGCAGAAGGGGAATATATATTAAAATAAAATTTTAAAAAATGGAAATATAGACTGTAATCTTTTTATCAGTGTTAAATTTCTTGAACTTGATAACTGTGTTTAAGGTGGTTACATAAGTGAATATCCTTGCTCTTAGGAGCAGCGCATGGCAGTATTAAGTGTTCAAGGAGCATGATGTATACAACCTATACTCAAGTTTTCAGCAAATGGATTAATAGAGATGGATTGATAAATGGATGGATAGATAGATTTAAAAATATATGGCAAATGTGGCAAAATGTTAACATCGGTGGATCTGGGTATGTGGGGGAATAGGAGTATGTGGAGTTCTCTGTATGGGGGTTTGCATTATTTTTGTAAATGTCCTATAAGTTTGAAAATATTTCAAAATAAAAAGTTGAAAAATAGCAAGAGATCCAGTCAAGGATCAGAAAGGAAGGGTACTTAAGATGTAGCATGATTATTTTATTACAGAGAAAATGGAAGATTTGGGCATTTTGTAAATTCTATGTGTAACATATAGAGCAACTGCCTCCATGTACCAATGGCTTCCATATCTAAATCTGCAGCCTTGACTTCTACTCTAAGCTTCAGACTCTGATATCGAAGAACCTGCAGGACTGCTCCATTCCAACATGTCCAAAACTGAACTTAGCAGCCTGCCTTCCAAACTAATGTTTTTCCCTAGCTTAGGGGAAGGAATCCACAAATCACTCAGTCACAAATTTCAGAAACTGGATGTCATCCTAAAATCCTGCCTCTCTCTCATGCCCCAAACCAATAAATCAAGGCTGAAAGAACCGTGGTTCTTGAACCTGGCAAAGCTTTAGCATTACCTAGGATGCATTGTAAAAACTCAGAGCCCTACCCCAGAGTCTGATTCAGAAGGCCTGAGGTGTGCTGTGGGAGTCTGCACCTGGAAATAAATAACAACTAAATAAAACTTCTCTGCAGACTCTGATATTCATCGAGATCTGGGAGCTACTATTGTAACATACAACACTTCTTTACCATGACTGGTATCTGTACCTTCCTCCTGTTCTCACTGCAACATCCTTATTTTAGACCCTCATATTCTCACTTGAATAATGAAATAGATCCGTTGGTGTTCACCCTGCATCCAGTCCCTCCCCCACCTCACCCTCATTTAATTTATCCATGCTGCCAGATCCATTTATCTGCAACTGTGGTGGTGAGGAACACGGACTTTAGAGAAAAGCGGATCTAAGTTAAAATCCCTACTTTGCTAACGATGAGTTCTATACCTTGAGCAAGTTAGTTCATCTCTTTAAGACTCAATTTTCTCATCAGAAAAATGAGGATGATAATAATATCTGCTAAATGAGATTTAGATGGGATAATATATGTAAAGTGTTTACTCCAAGGCCTGGCATAAAGCAAGATATTAGTATTAGCATCATTTGTTTTTGTTATTATTACACAAACCTAGTCATGTAATTGCCATGTTTAATGCCCTCCACCTACTAACAGCCTTATTTTCAGTCAGTAAATCCCACAGTGAGGACTTTTTTATTCCAATTACCTTTCTCCAGCCTGGACCTCTCGTATCACCAGTTGTAAAGCATCCTCTGATGTTGTACCTGTCCTAGATTTCTTCCCGTGGCTCACAACTGAGGCCTGCCCAGAGTATGTGGCGCAGCCAAATGGGAATATCTAGTCTACGTGATCTGGTTCACCCTCCGGACAGGTTTTACTTATCCAACTACCATCTAAATAGGGTCAGGTGTCCTGACTCAAAATGAAGTTGATAAACACAATCTTCTACATGTTTTAAATCGTGCTCAGTTACCACAAGTATGTGATATATGTAATTATACTCTCCTCACTCCTCCCTAAAAATAAAACCCTCAGTGATTCTTGCCTTAACCAATATCTAAAGTTTAAGCTCCAGTAGAAGTAAAGATTACAATTCAAAAAGACGGTATTCTCATCCATTCTTTCATTCAACAAATTTTGGAGTGCAATGGACTTCACGTAGAATGGACTCAGTTCCAACTCTAGCTCTGCCACCTTCCAAGTGTGTGATCTTAAGCAGGGCACTTGATGTCTCTAAGCCTCCATATCATTAACTATAAAAGGAGGAAATAATACCCTCCCCACAGGGTTGATGTGAGCAGTGAAGATTAAATGAGATAATGCACGTTAAGCACTGAGCACATTGCCTGGCTTATAAGAGATACTCAATAAATGATGGTGGTGATGGCAGTGTTACAACATATCACTGGTTTCAAGACATGTTGCAATGTCCCTGGCAAGGCAGCAGGGAGGAAAAGGTACAATCAAACCCAGAGAAGCAGAACTATAAAAATCCACTCTGCAATAAGGCTGCCTCTTAAGGAAGGTGATTGATAATATAAATTGCAATTTTCAAAGGAAGCACGTGAACTGGGGACATATTTTAGGGGTGGGGGTGAGGGGTTCTGATTAGTCATATCAGCAAGTGTCACAAAACTATGTTAATATTCTTTATCAGGGGGTGGAACATATTGATTCCAGAAAGGTGCATCAAGATGATTGAAGCAGGACCTCAGTCAGTGGCTAGGGTGCTTGAAAGGAAGATGGGGAGGCAGAGTGAAGCCTCTGAGAAAAGAGATCATAGGACACGACAGCAATAGTAATGATGAGGAGGAGGATAGCTACTTTAATTGAGTATCCGTTATGGGTTGGGTGCTATGTTAAGCCTTTTGCAAATGTTTTCTCCAATTTTCACAACAACCCTATAAGAGGTAGAGTGCCAGGTGGAGAAACCAAGTCTCAGGGGGATTAAGTGACTTGCCCAAGATTGCACAGCTAGTAAGCAAGTTCCCCACAGAAGCCCCATCATAAGAGAACTTGAGTGAGGGTTCCCGCTCACTGAGCATGAGCCTGTCCCAGGGGCTCTCTAGAATCAATTTAAATACTGTGTTCAGGGCAGCAACTGTTTCCCATTTCTTTAATTCCCAGGCTCCTTTTTCCTT
>PVKH010017171.1:0-15496 GCA_004027955.1 Chaetophractus vellerosus | reverse complement strand
TTAAAGTGAAGCCATTAGGTTAGCACTAGACATGAGCTCATTCAGAAAGTCAGAAGTTGAACAGCCCAGGGGAGAGAGGGCCCACTCATGGGTGAGCAGCTGAAATTCAGCTTTCATCCCCAAAGGAGTAGGTATTTTGCACAATGATAGAGATATTATTAATAATTAGAGATAATTCATGCTCTCGATTGCTCTTTTTCAATATCTCATCCAGTTTCCCAAATCACCCATGACTATCCCAAAGTCCTGTCATGATCAAAATAAAAATACAACCCTGGGAATAAACTGATGCCATGATATGAGATTAATACAATATCACCTGGAAAAGCATAGAGTAAAAATTCATGAAAATGCTTCTATCTTATTTAAACCCATTGTCTGACTGACTGCTAAGCTTTAAAAGTTATGAAAGTCAAGAAAGACTGAAGGATCAGGTAATTTCACCTTATGTAACTGAATTGGTCAAAGCCAGTGTGACAGAGTGCCAGATATTGCTAGTTGTCTACAAAAATATGTTCTCTCCTTTTTCCTTTAGTTAATATTTTCCCCAAAATTTTAGCTGGCTTATGGCTAAGAAGCTCAAGTTTAAGTTTGCCTGCCTCTCTTGCAGTTAGATGTGCCCTGTGAATATTCCGGCCAATGAGATGGAAATGAAAGTGGAAGTTGCAAATTTTAGATTGTGCCCTCCGCATTCCTTTCTCTCCTTCCCAATGGAAGAATATGGCTGTGATGGCAGGAATCATAACTTCCATCTTACATGTAAGATGGAAAATTTACATTGAGGCTGGCAACACAACAAGATAGGGGAAAATTGGATCTCCAATATTGCAAAACCACCATATTGGTCCTGTGCTGCTTAGGCCCAGACTGCTATGAGAGAGAAAAGTAAAGGTATGTTTTATTTAAGTCACTATTACTGAGGCACTTGTTAGCAGCCATAACAATATCATAACTAAAATAAACAAGACATCTTGTATAACATGAGTTTTTCAAGCCACATACTCAAATGTGCAAGAAATATGAATTATTCATTATGTCAATGTAATCTCTTATTTCAAGCTCCCATCCAATTTGGTGGTAGAAAAGAAAACCTCTCAATCAAGTTAGGGTTTTCTCAACCAATCGGGATTTTCTCCACTAATTCAGGGTTTTCTTTTCTCCCTGATCCCCTGAAAGTTTATATAAGATCCAGGTATGGAGAAGGGAGTTGTGAATTTGGTTATCATAAAGATATACTGGCATGTCCTGAGTTGCAAGTTGTTTAGGTAACTAGATTCTTCTGGTCCTAAGGTCCATGGACGTCTAACTGGCAGGTCCATTCCTCACAACGATGAAACCCTCCAGGTGTACTGGCTTTTTTCTCAGCTTTGTCCATATACCTGGCAGCCATGTGGGAAAATGACATTTTACTGTTTCTTACACCTCATCCAGGGGTGCCTCATCCAGGCTTTACCACCAGCCCCTCTGCCAAGATACTCCAGGTAGCTGTTTGATCCCTTTTCTCCCATGTTCAAAGAGCACAGGAAGTTCTGCAGGCCTTTCACCCTCCCTGAACAATGAAAACGGAAGCAGAGCCTAGGTTCCCTCTGTCCTTGAACCCACAAACTTCTCTGATGATTCCCTTACCACCTTCTCTACCCAGCCTTAACATTTCCAATTAATAGCAAGGTATTAGATAACTGCTGTGACAATCCACCCTAGGGAAATGGAAACCTAATATCATTAGTCTATATTTCGCAAAATGACACTCTTCAGATTTTCAACAATACAATCCACCAACCATCATTCAGAGGGCTTAAATATATATTCACGCATAGCCAGGCCTTTCCTCTAGTTACCTCATACTTCAAATGAGTCAATTATTGTGAATATTGAGTAAATCCCTACCTTGTAAAGTCTGACTCCCCAAATGCCTATGACATTCCTGCTTGGTTGTGTGTGTGGTGAGGGGGCAAAAGGAGAAGAAAATTTTCATTTACATTTCTGTGAATTCATCATAAAATCCACCCACTTTTCCTCATGAGCCAGATCATAATTATGATTTATTAGATGATACTAAAAATATAAGGGTCAGTAATTCTTTAATCACCTCATCATCAGTGACCTTTTCTTCTCTGCCTTGGCTCCCAAATGATTACACTTCCATCATCAGGATTTACCCTTTTTCTCAAATCCCAATTGAAAATCTGCCAATATTTTTTAAAACTTTTTATTTTGAAACAATTTCAAACACAGGAAAATTGAAAAATATTACATAAATAATACATAGAACTCCAATTCACATTCCAATCTTTAATCACAAACTCTTATGCTTCCAAAATATTTTCTCAAAATTGTTACTGTCAAAACTTCTGACCTCTTCATGATCTCCAAACTGTGAACTCAACTACTTTGTCACTACCCATTTACCTTCTGTCTTTGCCTTTTTTCTCAGTCCATCCTTGATTCTGCAGCCCTTCATTATAATCACTCCCTTGCTGAAATGCTCAGCAACCTGACTATGCTTTGCCTGTCATTTTAACCTGGGAAAACCTCTATTAGTCCCATCCTTCACCTTCTCTGTGCCTTCACCTGAGCAGTTGAGCATTGTAAGAGAAAGTTAGTAACTGAGCTCATTCATTCATTCATTTATAAATATTTCTCAAGTATCCACAATTTACCAGGCCCCATTCAGGCACCAGGCAGACAGGTAAACAAGACAGACAAGACACCTGCTCTCTGAAGCCTATATTCTAAAGGACAGGGCTCACTTGAAATTTATGAACTCAACTATGCACTCAGGAAAGGTCAACAGTTCTATGCTGTTCTATGCTGTTTTTCTGACAGGTCTTCTTTCTCACTCTCTAATTTTATCATTTTGTACCTTCTGCTTCCTTTCAAATCTCTCTTTCTCTCTCCTATACCCATATCCTCATCTGATAGTCTTGCCTCATTCTTCATTGACAAAAAAATAGTCAAATTGGCAAGTCGCATGCCTCAAAAGAAGTTTCCTGCCTCTTACAAAACTAATCCCTTTGCTAATTCCCTCTCACTTTCTCAAGGGCTTTGCTTCTTTGGTTATGACTTCTACTCAGGAACATTTCCACTGCACCCTGTGTAGTGAAGAATTAACCTTAGCCACAGAGAGGTCTGGCCTTTGCCCTTGGCTACTGGGAGGTGACCTGTAACTTCCAGAATGCCTGATAGAGGGGTCTTTGTCTGGGGGCTTTAGCCAGCCACTGGACAGTCTAACAATATGATTTATGAAGAGGTCTTTGGGCCACACAGTGTAAGTTCTGACCTCCAGAGGAACTGGTAATTGGCCCAACTTCTGCGAGGGGCTAGAGACTAAAGGTCAGCCACATGGACAGTATGTGATCAAGCTCCAATTAAAACTGGGGACACCAAAGGCTCCAGTAAGTCTGCCTGCTTGGCAATACTCTGTATTATCACATATTGCAACCAGGGGGAGGTAATGCTATCCATGTTGCCAAAGGGAGAGGACAACTGGAAGCTCAACATTTGGACCCCTCCCAGACTTTGCTCTATGTATCTCTTCATTTGGCTGATTTTAACCTGTATACTTTCTCTGTAATAAGCCTTAAGTATAATAGTTCTTAGTGAGTTTGGTGAGTCCTTCCAGAAAATTATCAAACCTAGGGATGGTTGTGGGGACCCACAAATTTGCAGTTGGTACCTTAAGTGAGGGAAGTCTACTAGGACTATTCCTCTGACTTTATAGTTTGGCAAACTCTTTGAACACCTAGACATGCTCTCTTAAAATTCATCTTTTAAAAAGGTGACCTAGCCCTCAGCTTAATCATAGTAAGTGTCTTGAAAGAGATATCTACACATATGGATAGCAATTTATTCATCCCCATTCTCTTCAACCCATTCTAATCTGATCCCAACATAGCACAATCCAACCCAACCCCATCACTCTACTTAAAAGGCTCTTATCATGTTCACCAACAATCACCATCTTGTCAAAACTAACAACCTCTCTATCTTCATCTTACCTCTACCTCTTGCTAACATTAAATCCAGTTGATAACTCTCTCTTTATTTAAATAGTTTCTCATCCCTTCACTTCTACACTTCCCAAGATTTCCTTTTGTCTCACTGGTTTCTCCTTCTCAATCTCCTTTACTGCTCTTTACTTGAGGTCTAGAGCACAGTGTTTCTCAAAACTCTCTTCTCTTCTCCTTCCACACACATTTTCTACGTGATCTTCCCCCTCAATGTGGCTTTAAACACTGTGTTATATGTAAGCCAGCAATTACCAAATTCATATCTCAGGTCAGACCTCTGCTTTGAGTTCCAGACTCACATACTCAATTGCTTATTAGACATTTAATTTCTCAGCAAGTTCTGTCAATTCTAACAAACAGATAGAAACAGATTGATTAATTCAGTCCACTTTTCTGATGGCACTGACCCATCCTAGGCCAAGCTGCAGGAACTCTGTATTGTCTCCTGTCTCCTATCTCCATACTGCCATTCTTGACCCTTCCCATCTATTCTCCACACAGAAGCTAGAGGAATATTAAAATATGCTTAAGTAAATCCTTTAATAGCTTCCCTTTTGGGAGGGGGATAAAATCTAACTCCATACCATGGGTGCCGAGTCCTATGTGATCTGGTTTGACCCATCTCCAAATTCATTGGCTGCCGCTCTCCCAGCCGTAACGGTATTTCTCAAGGTTCTTTCCTGTGTCAGGGCCTTTACACATACTATTCCCTCCTTCTCAAATGCCCTTCCCCTGTACTCTTTACATGATTGTTCTTTCCATCCTTTCTCAAGTATAAAGCAATTAGACTTGACGCCCCTACCTCATTGATGTTGCTTCCTATCTCAGAATCCTTTTGGTTTCTTTCATAGTACTTATCGTGGTTTGCAATTATTTTTAATAATTTTATTGTTTTCTTAAAAGTTTGTGCCTGCTGTATTTCCTTTTCATATACCAACTTCGTGCAAACAGGCACCATGTCCGCCTTGTTTATCATGGTATTTCTAAATTCTCTCACAATGCCTGCCACCAACTAAGAATTAAATTTAATATTTGTTGTATGAATGAAGGAACAAGTGAATGAATGAATAAAGTATGGGAGTTAAAGGGAGTGTGTATCATTTATAGCTATTAAAATCAGTGTGTGGCAATAGTCTAGTAACTTAGGAATCCCATCTCTTGCTTTGTGTTCTTTTGGATAAGAAGCATATGCACGGACTTTGAGGTGTGCAGCTCTCCAGGTTTTCAATTTATTTTTGTTGTGTCTTGAGCACCATTCCTGAAAACCCCAATTAATACCTTTTTGTAACCTAAGTGAATAGATTAGAACATTCAGAATCCACTCTCAAGGTCCAAGGTAAAATTTTCTGGGTATATGAGACTGGCATGCTGAAAGAAACCAGGGTATAGCAATGAGATTCTGAAAGCATACCCTACTAGCATGTACAATAAAATCAACCATCTACTGAACTCTGTGTCAGGCACTGAATATGCTTAGCACTTTTAGTCCTCACAACAACCCAATGAGAGGGACCCATTGACTATTCTAGTTTTGAGACAAAGAAACCAAAGCCTCAAGACTTGAATAACATACCTGAGTTCACACAAGTGTTAAGTAGTACAGTAGTAAGGCCACACTCTTAATCATTGTTAGTCTTTCACTGCAGAGACACAGGTGAGACAAAAGTAGAACTAGCCCTCAAGGCCCTTTTCAATTCAGGTGATAGGAGATAATGCAGAAAGAAGGCCAAAGATCCCCAGACCCAAGCCTATACCTTGCGATTTTCTTGTCTAGTAATAAAAAAACATCTTTTACAGTGAACTGGCTGTATTTTTTTTTTCAAATTAACTTCAGTCATTGTTATGCAAGCCTTGTATCTCATATTGCACAAAAATCCCTAAGGGTATTTCTGATGTGTATATCTTTAGGTCTTCAGAGTTATTCTTTCCTTTTCTAGAAGGCTTGAAAATGATGGGCTATTAACAGCTACATTCCTGTGCCCTGAAATATGTTCACTGGGTCATTTTTCAGAATCCCACCTCCTCCATGGAGAACATGTGGGGCCAAGAGCTAGGGAGGCAGAAGCGCTCTCTGTATCCGCCCCAAATCCTGAAACCTGACAATTAATAGGCACAAATGAAGTTGGAATTACAATTATTTTTAAGCAAATTCCCTTTGGCCCATATTTTACTGTCTAGAAACCTATTTATCTGCCAATGCTCCTTCATCTTTTCATTATATTCACATCAGAGTGGCACACTAAAAGTTAAGTTCCAATCATAAATGATACAAACTTTGTTCCAGGTCCTATAATAGAGAAGGGGAGTGATGGGCAAAAGTCACTGATCAAAAAAAATTGATTAAAATTTGAAAAAAAAAAGTCACTGATCATTAAATATGGTAAATTGAATATAGGTATGTAGGGAAGTGGTTGATTTAATCATTGATTTCCTGGAGTGTTGCGCTGTTTTATTTACAAGTATAAATAGCAATAGCTAACATTTGAGTGCTTTTTACATGAGGGCACTCTCTCATGTCTTTTACATGTATTAATTAATTTCATCCTCATAACAACTGTTTGAGGTACTATTATTATCCCATCTTACTGGTATGGAAACTAAGACTCAAAAAGTTTAAGTATTTCCCCAAGGCCACAGAGCTAGAAATCCATGATGGCAGACTCATACCTGAGTAATGTGACTCCAAAGTCTGAACTCTTAACCCTACACCTCTCTGCCTCTCATAGATATATAATCAAGTCACTACAAATATCAACTTGGATGTCCTTAATTCCAGAGTCAATCTCACCACAGTTATAAAACCATAGGCTTACAGAGCTACCAGGGATCCTAAAGAGGCATGTGGAAGAACAGGTAGGTTTATTGTATTTACTTTAGGGAAATAAACTAGGATTAGCAGATAGCAATGGTAGGGATATAGATTTTACTTAGTTGGAAGAAGGCTGTTCTAGCAAATGTCACCGGTTTTTCGTCAGCCAGGCCTGTAAGTGGCAATATCACTTCCGCTCCCATTCCATTAGAAAGGGCTTTATCACATGACCAGACTAACTGCAAGAAAACCTCCATATCCCATTACTATGGAAGAAGGAGTAGACAGACTGGTGCACAGACATTTTCCCTTCCGCCTGATAGCCTTTTTCTCTTCCTTGTGGCTGATTTTCAAGGTCATTGGGAGACTTAGTACAATAAGCATTTCTTTCGCTTGCTTTCTTCAGATTTACTGTAGTACTCCAAGTTAAAGACAACCATCCCATCCGGCTAACAAAATGCTGAGGAAGAGAATCTGAATACAAAGCAGGTTTTTCCTGAATGTTGTGAAGCAGGGAGGAGCAGGGAGCTGCTGGGACAGGAAACAATTATGTCAGAGACTATAAAAGAGATGAGGCGTGTTCTTATATATACAATCCCTTAACCAAAAGATAATCAACTTCCTTACTGGATACTTGAGACCCCAAAGCCCTTAAACCTTCCAATTCTTCCCCAGTTGTGCTTGAATTTATACTTTTCCTGAGTTCTTAACCAAAAATAGAAGAAAGAGTAGGTTAGAAACCCATTTCAGCTGCTTGCCAGAGAAAAATGGCATCACACAGCCAATGGTTATTTTTGGAAAATCCTCTCTTCTCTAGAGATGAAAGCCCAATCTGATGGTTTTTCCATTTGATCAGTTTTAAAGTGTAGAAGTCGGGGGAGGTGTGTTTCAGTAATAGACTCAAATGTAGGACTCCATTAAAAATTCACTATTTAATAAGAAATGGGATTCATCTCACAAAGATTTGTAGTCTTTATCAAAGTGGTCAATTGCCTACTTCACTTCTCTTGGAAGCCCAAAACCCCTGAAAGGCAAGGTTTTTTCCTCTGTTCCTCTATGTTTCTCTTTTCTCTGAATTATTAGAAGAGCAGTGAGTCAGTCACATTTTTTCTGATCATGAACATCTTATTTCCCAGGGTGCTATACAGCATTGAGGACAAGGTCTTTGTCTTCTCCTCTGCTGTACCTAGAGCAGTGACTTTGTCCTAAATCACCTACAAAAAACTGATTGATAATAATGTCTTACTTTAGGAAGAAGCCTTGAGACTGAGAAAAGAGCCTAATTTGGGGAATTGACTGACTATAGAAAACAGTACGCTTCCTCCATAAAAATGGAAAATTGTGTGGCCATAAAAATCATAATTTCAAAGAGTTATTAATGATATTTAAAAATCATAACTATTCATGTGAGCATTTATAATATATCCAGTCATAAAAATATTGACCTTTTGCTTTATAATTTAAGGTTGAAAACAATGTTTGGCATTCCTTTCTGAATCATGAAAAAAAAAAAACAGTAAAGATTCTTCATTTTAAACATATCATGCTTTGACTGTCCTTGAAAAGAAAAGCTGTTCATGAATAATAGTTTCCTAGCACTCAATGGGCATTTGCTTTGTGTATATATTACACCCCTCTTCATTATTTTGTAAATAAAATTATGAGCATAATGGGGGGGGGGGAAAGTGCAGCACCTTATTCAATGTTATCCAAATATATTGCTAACTTTTTATGGGACAATTTCTACCTAGTTTTACCAATAGCATTTCTACCCTATTGTCACATGGCCAAAATCCTAACTATGATTTCTGCTTATATGAAAATAAGGGCAAAATTGAAGCAAGGCTCAAAACAATATTGGCAATAATAAGAATAATAGCATTAATGATATTTTAATGTGTCCAGCCCTATACCAAGAGCCTTGTGTATATTACCACACTTGATTCACACACGAACCCCTATTTTAGACATGAGCAAACTGAGGCATAGATTTAGATATATTTCCCAAGGCTCTATACTTCATAAATGTTGATGCTGGATTTGAACAAGGAGACTCTAACTCCAGCACCTACCCTCTTAACTGTACAGAACACTGCCTCATAATTTTAGAGAAAAGTAGAGGAGAAGAGAGAGTTCTGAAGAAAATAATCTTATCTTCTTATAGGTCTATCCTCTCTAGAAAATAATAGAAATTAACCAGGAACCTAATCTAATCTTCACTCTCTAAGTCCAAGCCTACATTCCTGAAGGCCATTTAAAAATCTATTCATTAACTGACAAGCATTGGTTTGCCTTTAGAAATATGCATCCAAAAAAAAGAAAAATACTGAAAGCTAATCAATAAAAGCCTCTTCCAATTTAGCACAGATAAGAAACTCAAAAGAATAATGTAATTTCGGAAGGTTCCACACCACAGAAATGACCACCTCTCTGGTCTTACATTTCTTGCAAAGCAGGAAATAAGAAAACTAAATAGAAAATCATGGCCATAAATTCCAGCTGATTCCAATTAAAATAGCTCTTAAAAAACTAAGTGGCAAAATAGGACACAGGCTCCAATTAGAAAGAGATAGCAAGTCTATTGCATGCTTGGAAAGCACTCAAATTTTCAATGAAAAGAAAATTAACCATAAAATAAACATGAGGGGAGCAGATGTGGCTCAAGCAGTTGAGCGCCCGCCTCCTACATGGGAGGACTTGGGTTCGGTTTCCAGTGCCTCCTAAAGAAAAAAAAATGGACAGCAAGCAGACAACAAGCAAAAAAGAATGAGCAAACAGATGAGGAAGCCATCTAGGGGTGGGGGATGGGAATAAGCATGAGCTCAATGGTTCCAACTCAAAAAGAAATAAAAATGGGCCAAAGACCAATCAGCTATAACCTCATGCGATCTAGATTTATTTAACAAATTAAACAGATGTGAGCATGAGGCTGAGAGCACCAGGGCCTGGGTCTGAAATGACCCATCACACAGAGGGAGATGATGTTCAGAAAGATGAAAATAGGCAAAGCAGGATTCTGAGGATGCATGGAACAATCTGATAAAACGGACCCATTTCCTCTCACTTCACTGGATTTCTTCAGAAAACACGGTCTTCCAGGGAGCATCACTGAACTCAAGCTCAGAGTCTGTGCTTTCATAGAGGTGAAACTTAGTGTTGGGTGATGCTGAAGAGGTGAAGTTCCACGGAGAGAGGAAAAGTCAGGACAGAGGAAGACAGATTCCTTGTCAGAGAGGTGGGTGGGGGGAAGAATCCGTGAAGAAAACCATCTAATATACAGAGGCCAATAGGGGGCTGGGGGTGAGGGTGAAGGGAGAAGCTGTGTGCTGGGTCCCCACCACTGTTCTACACCACAAGCCTCAGGAAGAATGAAAGCCGCCCACCTCTGTACAGGCAGTCACTAGAGTCTTGTCATCCTCACCAGAGTCAGAGGTCCCTTTAGAAAAGGAAACTGGCTTAGCAACATAAACCAGGTAACAAAAGGGAGGGTTTTGGTTGAGAAAGTAAAGAGAGCTCTACATCAGGGCTGCTGGCTTCAGCTGTTTGCTAATTTCAATCCTTTATAATGGAAATAAATGGAAAATGCCCTTTTCCATTAGAATAGGAGAAGATGGAAGCAGCCATTCTGAAACCTCAAAATACTCCTTGGGGGCAGTGGCATCCTCTTTCTTAGCCAAATTCATTCAGGGATTTTTCCCTTCAGCAGATCTCTTTTGAATGCCCACTCTGAGGCAGGTACTGTGCTAGAACACATAGATGTCAAACAACCATAGCTCATCCTGAAGGAACTTAAATCTGTTGGAAGTATCTGCAATCATCCAAATAAATGCCCTATAACTCAAGGTAAAATAGGCCAAGTGCTGATGGAAACAGGAAAATCATGAATTTTCAGAAGAGAGAGTTGGCCAGTGGGGGAGGGAAATCTGAGCCAGTTTCATAAAGAAAGAGACATCTGAGCTGCATCTTGAAGGAGGAATACATTATCTACAAGCAGTCAGGCGTGGAAGAGCATCTGAAAACAAGGCTTGAACAAAGGCTCACAATGAGGAAAAATGAAGGAAATATTAAACAGTGGGGAGTAATTTGCCTTTAGGCTGTAGGTTAAGAACCCAGAGGAGGGAGAAATAAACCTGGAAAAGTGTTGTATAGCCAAAGGTAGAGTTCTAGGAAATCAATCTGAGGGAATTTTTTTAAGTAGCACTGAATATTTTTAGTTGTGATATCCATATGACTGGAGCTCAATCGTAATGAAGGTTAGTCAGGAAGATGTGCTTGGTGACTTTGAGATGTGGAGAATGCAAGTTGGAAGAATAAGGATACATCTACATCAGGCATATGGGGCTGGGACTAAGAAGAAACAACAGGAATAGAGAGGAGGTAGAATCTACTGGACTTGGGGACTGTAGTGGAATTAGTAGACCCAATTCTTCACCCCTCTCTGAATCCATACCCTGTGCCATGTGAAATTGCAGTCATCCCATTAAAATTGTGCAATTTATTCACCCATCCCTTGAATCTGGGCTCAGCTGAAGAATGAGAAAGAAGAGAGTGTGCCACTTTTGAGCCCAAGCTTCAAAAGCCTTGCATGTTCCTGCTTATGCTATGCACCTTTGTCTTTGCCTCAAAAATATACTTAGGCTAGTCTGCTGGAGCCTAGCCACCCCATCATCTCAGTCAACACAACCTCAGAGAAGTGAGCCCAGCCAAGATCAGCAGAGCCACCTAGCCAGTGGCAGCTGACCACAGCTTCATGAGCAGTAAACTTAGTGTTAGGTGATGCGAGGTTTTGTGATTGTCTGTTGTACAGCATATTGTGGCAATGATTAACTGATACAATTGACTGTTAGAGAAAAGGGAGACAGAGGGTATAGATTGAGGAGGTCACAGATAAAAGAGCAGACCAGGCCTATGTGTGGAGTCAGAAGAATTTGTGCCTATGACTGTAATGGTAACTAATAAGGATATAGGACTTGACTGAACTAGAAGGTTCCATCCTGGAAGGCAGGTGGTTGTCTGGACATTCACTTGCCAGATGCAGGCAGGATGAGCTACATAATTTGCAAGGCCCAGTACAAAATGACAATGTGGGGCACCTTATTCAAAAATTATTAGGAAATTCAAGATGGTGACAGAGGACCATTGAACCAAACCAAGAACCCCTTCTAAGTGCAGAGCCCTGCATGATTGCACAGATCACACACCTATGAAGCCAGCCCTGGATACAGAATTTTGCCATCTGGATGACTTTGGACAAATCACTTTTTCCTTTGAGCTCTAATTTGCTCATCCTTAAAATAGAGTTACCCTCTACCTTTCACATTTTAAGAATCAAAGAACCTAACACAAAAAGGATTTTATCCTTAAGTAAGCCTTTTGGGAGCTTTACTCTTTGTTCTCCAGGTTGTAAATTTCTTACTTCCTCTAGATAAGGGGATTTTAATATTATTAAAAGGCAGTTGAGGAAGAGAAAACTAAAGTTGACTTTTCCTGCCCAGTCCTCATCACCAGCCTAGAGAGAAACAAGGCTTCTTTGTGTTCTGCTCTCATGTATGCACAAGTATCTCTGGTAGAATGGGGGGGGGGGGGGTGGATAGTGAGAATTGCTTAATTTTGCTGCCCCCTTTCAATTATATCCTATTTCTCCCCCTTTCAGTTACTGCCAAGCTTTCCAGATAAGAAGTTAGTACACAGCAACATTCATTTCCTTCTTCTTCCTGCCTCAATTCCCTTCTCTTATTTCCTGTGCCCCGAATTCCAAAATTATCTCTTACATTATGCATTCACACAGTGTAGCAGTTTGGCATTGTTTATGAATTCCAAAAATAGATATTGGATTATGTTTGTAAACTGGTCTGTCCTTCTGGGCATATTAGATTGTACTAAATTCAGAGGTTTCACTTTTACTTGATTAAATTATGATTAAGGCTTTGATTGAGCCATTTCAGTAGGATGTTGAGTCCCTGTCCCTTGGTGGACAGGGACTCAGAGAAAATGACATGGCAGAGGAGAGAGTTGGAGTTTTGATGCTGGAGCCCCAGGAAGTAAACACACAGAGAAGCAGGTATGTGAGGAAAGAGAGAAGATTCCAAGAGATGCGGCAGAGGCCCCGGGAAGAGAGACAAGCCATTTATAGTTTACAGCTGGCCTTGTAGAACATTCAGAGCAGCTGAGCCTGGAGAGAAATGAGCCCCAGGGAGAGAGACGAGCCGTATACCAGCCTATAGCTGAGATAGGAAGAAGCTGGGCCCATGGAGCCTTTAGATGGAGAAGGAATGTCGAACCTTTGCAGATGCAGCCATTTTGCTCCAACACGTGGAAACAGACTTGGGTGAGGGAAGTAACTTACATTTTATGGCCTGGTAACTGTAAGCTTCTATCCCAAATAAATACCCTTTATAAAAGCCAAGAGATTTCTGGTACTTTGCATCAGCACCCCTTTGGCTGACTAATACACACATATATACCCACACATGCACACACCCAATCTCATACCCAACTCCTACAGACCTGTTGTCTCAACCAGTGATCACAGAGGAAAGTCATTTGGTCCTTAAAGTTCTTGCTGAGACATAAATGAGAGTAAATTTACTATAATAGATCACTGCTATCTTTCGAAGGAGAAAACTCTTTTCCCTAATTACAAAATTTAAATGAGTTCTGGAACATTTTTTTAAATCAGAAGTCAATTAATAATGGAATAAAATGCATAATGGATGCTAATAATATTTAATTTTAATTAAAATAATACGTTTATTATGTATCTTATATCTCGCTATGTAATAAATGGAGTATATTTTTATCTGTTGTTGTTTTTTGTTAAGATAGGGAAAAACTCTCTGAACTTATCCATGCCTGACATGTGGCTGGCTCATTTCATAAACAACACTGTCAGAAATCTAGGGACAAGAAGCAGAGGTTGAAATAGAGTAATTGTTGGGAGTATTGCTGGACTACTTTCTCATCACTTCAGTTTTTTATTAATTCTCCCCCTTGAAACACATCAAGTTGCTAATGTTATGACATCATTCAGCTGTCAACACTATTGTAAATAAAGGGGCACAATTTAAAGCAAGACTACTTGAAAGTATGGCCTCTTTTATAGAAAACATCTTTCTGTAGTACTTTTAGGAAAATAATATATTAAAATTTTTAATCATTTATATCAGGAGTGGCAATTGTTTTTTTTTTTGCTAAAGGGCCACATAGTAAAGGTTTTAGGCTCTTTGGGCCATACTGTCTCGCCAGAACTACTCAATTCTGTTATTGTACTGCTAATGCAGGCATAGACAAGTGTAAACAAATGAGCATAGCTGTGTTCCAATAAAACCGTATTGACAGAAATAGACAGCAGGCAAAATTTGGCTCATAGGACATAGTTTGCCAACCCCTAGTTTATATATTTGATCCTACCTCTTCAGCCTATTTGTTAACAATCTGAAAAGATGTTGTTCAAGTAGTAGAATTTCAAGCCTTTTAATAGGATGACAGGAAATAATGTGTTTCAGGTCGTGGTGGAATCTTCCCAGCACAAGTTAACCCTCAGCATCAAGCTGGTTCAGGGGGCAGGAACAAGAATGCCAGAATGTAAACCCACCCTGAGGTTTAAGACCAGCTAAGGGGCCTTCACTGAGTGAGAAGAACTGTGGCATAATGGAAAGTGTGTGGGATTTGGAGGCTGGGGAACTTGGGTTCAGGCTCCAGCTCTGGACCTGCTGGTCACATGGGTCACCTCTCAGAACTTCATTGTCCCCACCTGTCTTATTTTGCCAGGTCTGCTGTCATGAAGTAGCACAGCCTAGTTTGCTTAAGCCATAGAAATTTATTATATCATGCCTCTGGCTATTTCTGTCTTAATAACAGTATCCAAATTTCCTCTGCTTATAAGGGCACTTGTCTTATTGGACTATGGGCCAACCCTAATCCAATCTGGCCTCCAGTTAACTAACGATATCTTCAAAGATCCTGTTTACAGATAATGTTCACATTCACAGGACCAGGGGATAGGACTTGAACCTGTGTTTTGGGAGGACTCAATTCCCTCCATAATATCACCCGAAAAAAATTGGAATCATAATATCTCACAGGGCTTGGGTAAGAATCAAAGTAGATAGTGTTCCAAAAGTACATTATAAGAAATGAAGTGCTATTCAAACTTTTAAAATAGCTATAGAGACATTTATAAATGTGATCCCATAATATCAAGAATTAACTATACAAATAAAAATCTAATACCAGAAGGCACTTATAACATGACATTTTAATAAACATAAGGCTTCCTTTAGTACATTCCAACAAAAGGGTAAAATGTATGAAATAATAATCTCAACCCTTAGTAAGCTGGGTTTCTAAAGCTGGTGACAGGGGCCGGCTCGATAGCCCAGTGGATAGGGAGCTGGCATACCACATGGGAGGCCCCGGGTTCGATTCCCGGGGACCTCTCCTAGCGGGCAGACCGCCTTGAGAATGGCAAGCCGCCATGGGTGGGCCGGAGCCGCCGTGGGCAGGGCAAGAAGCTGCCACGGACATGGCAAGAGCCGCCACGGGCAGGGCAGGTCGCCAACGGATGGAGCGCAGCCAGCCACCCATGAACTGAAGCAAGCGCCGGCCGTGAACGGACGCAGAGACTGCCCACAAGCGGGGAAAGCCGTGCCTGCGCAGTGACCACTCTCGGCGCGTC
>PVKH010017170.1:0-15498 GCA_004027955.1 Chaetophractus vellerosus | reverse complement strand
AAAAAAAAAATCTCACACACACACACACAAAACTAACCTGAAAAATGTAGCTTCTTTTAAATGTGGCAAGTTTGAGAAAATAAGGAGAGACGCCACCATCAGGCTACGCTCCAAGACAAAAGGGCGGCCGCTTCCCCCCACCTGCAGCACCCAGAGTCTGCCCCTCGACCCCAGGCTGTCCCACCCCAGGGGAAATGGTTTCCTTTTGTGGGGCACGAGGTGCCCACCTCATTGCTGGCATCGAGATACAAAACTCCACGCTGTCCATAAGCAATTAGCAAACGCACTGTCTACTCACACAAGAGCAGCAGGAGCTAAACCGACGTGGGCCGGCGACCTCCAAGTGATGAGGGGCTGTGACTTCTGCCAGTCGTCCCGCTTCAAACCTCCCGCCAGGCTGCAGCTCCACCTCACCCGGCCGCAGCCCCCGGAGGCTCCTGGGAAAAGCCTGTGTTTATTCCTTGAGTGGTTTCGCAAGTGAAACTAGATGAAGCCACCCCAGCCTTCCCCACAGTCGGCCCAACAGGCTGGCAGGTCTTGAAACAAAGGAAAAGAGAGTAAAGGACACGTGTAGCTGAGGAACAGGAAAATGAGATCTTGTCACAATAGCTTGTTCTTTAATAAAACCAGAAGCCTCCGGCCACGCAGCCTGTAAGACCTGAGAGCGCGAGCTCAGTTCAATGCTCGGTTGGCCTAGCCAAGCCAAACAGCATCCTAGTTCGTCTGTTTTGATCCGTATAAAAAATTACAAAATATTCTCTCTTCTCCAAATGCTTGTTATGAAAATGAAATAAAACCCTAGAACGAGGTGGTTTCCAAACGCACCGGAAAGGAGCGTCAGCGCAGCTGCTCCCGAGGCGCCGACGCGTGGCCCGCGGGGAGGCTCAGGGCCCAGCGGCCCGTGCACGCGGGCACAGCGGTCCGCGGGTGGCGCCGAGGCGCGCTCAGCAGCAGCGTGGCCGGGCCCCTGCCGGGCGGCGCCCACGGGCCTGCGCAGGGAGCAGCGGCTCGCGCTGCTCAGTACCCGCCGCCTCGCCTCGCTATCGTGGGCAGGTGGCACCGTTTCAGGCTCGGCTTCATGTCCTTGTCCGCATCTGCCTGTTGGAAGGAAACCACAGACGTGCGATGGGGGCGCAGGGCGGGCTTGGGGCGCTGCCCGCCGGGAAGCCAGTGAGCAGCGCTACCTTCTTGCTGCTGCCCGCACACTTCAGGGGCTGGAGCAGAGGCACCTGCCCGCTCCTCCCAGGCGCAAACACCGACTGCAGCGCGGGGCTGGAGTAGGACGGCAGCTTGGTCACGCCCGAGAGCTTGAGTTTGGGCAGTTCCATCAGGTAGGCCCGTCCCTGTCTCTTGGCGTGGTCCTCCTCTTGCTTTAGTGACTGTTTCTAGAAACAGAACAAAGGTCAATTGAACGTACAAGGACTTCCCGTTTGCAGAAACCAGGAAAAGCAAGAGGCCCTCTGCACTTGGTTCACACAATCTAACTTCCTAGCCATGGGGTGTGCCCAGGTGACCGGCTGTCCGTAAGTAAAGCGGCCACTCGCCCTGGTCCTGCGGCGACTGGCAGAGGCTCTGCGCCGCGGGCTCCCTGAGGGAGATGCGGGCTAAGCCTGCTCCTATCAGCGACGCCGTCCTGGGCCAAGGCCCACCGGCCGGCAGGAGAGGCGCCGCGGGGCCCTGACGTGACAGCTGAGCGCAGGCGAGGGTGGGCAGGCAGGCCCCACAGGGACCCGCGGCCACGGGGCCACCGGCTCTCAGGCCCGCCCCACCTGCCTCCTGTTTCTGGCTGTCTTGTGAGCCGAGAGGTTTCTACACTTTCTAATAGTTAAAAACAACAGCATTTTGTGACTCATGAAAATTACACAGAATTCAACTTCCAGTGTCCATGAGTAGATTTTACTGGAACACAGCCATGAGCACGTGCATGGAGTCATGGGCGCAGCGTCTACAGCTTCTTTTTGCTACCGCAGCAGCTGCGCAGCCATGACAGAGACCGTATGGCCTGTGAATCCGGAAACAGCCACTGCCTGAACCTTACAGAAAAGGAGTGCTGACCCCGACCTAGCTGAGGTGGGCCTCTGGCGGGCGCCAGCTAAGAGGGACGTCACCCAGCGTTGGAGCGGAGCCTCTGGCTGCTGGCTTGAGGAGGGAAGCAGGGGCGGGGGCAAGTCTGTGGGGCAAGAGCAGGCGGTCAGGTTAGGGCAAGTGCACCTTCCAGACACCCAAGCGGAGCTGCCAAGTAGGTGGCTGGACATGAGAACCTGGATTTCTGGAAAGGAGCCTGGCCTGGAAATATCTGTGTCCTCAGCTCCTACCACACAGTAAGCAGTCGGTAAAGGTTGAGATCAATGAGTATGTGGATGACTGAAAACATCTGTGGCAGCTTGAAGCTGGGTGGATCCCAAAAAATCCTGTTCTTAGAGCGAGTCCACGTCTGTACGTGTAAACACCTCTTGTAGATGGGGCCTTCTGTTAGATCACTTAGTTAAGGGCCTCTGGTTGAACTGCGGGACCCAGGTCTAAGCCTCTTCATCCTCTCACTGCAGTCCTCGATAAATGGAGGAACAAAGAGCCACAGACACGGAAGGAAAGCTGCGAGAGCCAGAGGAGCCCACTAAGCAGGGAGCCCACTAAGAGAACGCCCTGGGAGCAAAAAGCTGAAAGCAGCAAGGCCGGGCGCAGAAGGCAGGTGCCAGCGCTGTGCCCTGCCATGTGGAAGGACCCGGGACTGCCAGCATCCACTCCTCGGGGAGAAAAGCATCACTGGTGAAACTGGACACTTTCTCGGTTTCAGAACTGTAAGCTTTTAACCTAATGGAAGCCAACCCATCTTGGGTAGATTGCCTCAGCAGCCTCTAGCAAACTAAAGCAAAGTCAGGACGGAAAAGGCAGTTATCCAACTTATCCAACTGGGCCTGGCACTGGCCACAGAACTCGGACCCTGGTGGCTGCAGCAGGTACCACCAGGGCAGTGCTGAGACTAAGCAAGGAAGTGAAAACAAAGGTGAATCTGCTGCAAGAGCAAAGTCTCATCTCGAAACCCGAAGCGCTGCCAACCCATTGCTGTTGGACCAGGTGGAATAGACGTCTGGTCGCTGCGCTCAGGATGGGTTTGGCGGCCGAGCTCAGACAGTGAGGGCCTGCTGGCTTATCACTCGCTTCCTGGGAAGCACAGGCAAGTTGTCTGGTTTCTCCACGCCTCCCGCTGGGCGGGTCTGAGGGCCGCAGAGTACCTTGGCCAGGACCACCACACCAGGGCCCGTCTGTGCGTGCAGTTTTCAGGGCAGGCGTGGGAACGTGGGCAGGGCCCTCTGCACTGAACAATCCCACACCCCTCTTCTGGGCCTGGCCACGGGGGGCGCCTGTCATCACTCCCCTGCTATGGGCGGCGTCCAGCCTGCGCGGCCTCCCCAGGGGCAGCCCCCTCAGGAGCCACCGAGGATGTCCGGTCCTGGTGCAGGCGGCCAGTTCCAGCTCCCTGGCTTTCCCAGTACCTGCTTCCTGCCCTCCTTCGAAACATGCCAGGCAGCGCCGATGGTGTCTGCTGCCGCAGGGTGCTCTGGAAAGCAAGCTTTTCTGTGGCTGGCCGGAGCCTGCTTCTCGGCTGCCCTGCAGGGAAGGGAAAGAGAAGGGCAGGCACAGCCATGCCAGCTTGTGTGCTGTCTTAGGCTCCAAATTCATCTATTATTTTGAGTCGTCACTAACGCTCCTTTCCCACATGAACCATTAGGAGGAGCGTTTTTCCCTTTTGTCTCAGCCTCATGGCAAGTTCATGGGTGACTGCAGGGTGGCCAGGTAGGATTGTGCGGCCTGCCACCTGCCAGGTGACTGGTTTGGGATCCACAGCCAGACACACAGGAGTGTGCAGAGATTTAGGTTAACCCCACAAAAGCAGGTCCTTGCAGGGTAAGGCCTGCCTTGGCATCAGCTGCCGCCCAGCCCAGGACCCCCCCCCCCCCGTGCTCTCCGCCATGGCACAGCTGGCAGCTTTACGTGGGAGAAAATGTACCTGAGAACAGACTGGCACAGTTTCCAAAAGGAGCCGAAGTGTCTGTTTTTACCCTAATTCAAGTGAGAGCTGTTCCAGGGAACCAGGGAACCCTCTGAAGGCTGCTCACTTGCCACTGTGGATTCCCACTTGGGGTCTCGTGGCCAGGGCCCCCACCCCTGGGAGTCCCGCAGCCCACCTCTGCTCCTGGAAGTAGGGGTGCTGCAGGGCCTGGTGGGCAGTGATCCTCTCGTCAGGGTCATAGGCCACCATTGCGCAGAGGAGGGAGAGGCAGTGTGGAGACAGATTGGCTGTCAGGAGAGAGATTCCTGATCCCTTTTTAAAAGGAAAATCAAAACTCATAGCTCTCGACCTGTATTGAAAGCCCAATGATAATAAACAATCCGCCATTACTTAGAGGCGCGGCTCTGGAGATCGTCACCCTGCCCTGGGGCAGGGGTGTGTGTGAAATCTATTCTGCTGTAAAGGTAACTACCTACCTCTCCTAGAAATGATTAATCCCACTTTTACAGGCAAAGAGGATGAGGCCACCCCCGCCCGCGAGGCCGCCCGTGCGCTCAGGGCGTCCGAGCCCCAGCCTGTCCCCGAGTCGGTGTCCTCAGCAGAGCCGGGGGGCGGCCGGGGAAGAGTTTCCCTCCTCACAGCCCCAAGCGCGTCCTCGGGGCCGCGGCGCCGCACGTGGGCGCCCCGCGCACGCGCACTTACTGCTTGAACTTGGCGAGGGTCTTCTGCGCAGGCGTGCCCATGACGTCGTGGATGCGGGAGATCTGGTCGAGCTCGTTGGCCCCGGGGAAGAGCGGCTCCAGGCTGCGGGGGGCGGCGCGCTCAGCCCCGGGCGGGCCTCGCCCTCGCCCCTCGCCCTTCCCGCGCCGCCGTCTGCCCACGGGGTCCCGGCAGCTCCCAGTCCCCCGCCCCTCGGCGCCCCGGCCGGCTTCCTGGCTGTGGCCGCAGGCCGGGTCCTGAGACCCCCACTGGCCTCAGCTTGGCGGGTCATCCACGAGCCGATGGGATCAGCTCGGAGCCAGGAGGGGCTGGCGGGTGGGCCCCGGCCCAGAGGCCCTGGGGCGGCTCTCCCTGGGCCCTGAGGCCTGGTGGCCGTGCAGGCGGATCACAGAGCTGCTGAGGTGGTCCCTGCGTGGACCACAGCTCAGCAGCCCCCTGCAGAGTGTGGAGGAGCCCTGGGCGCACTGGCTGAGCAGTGGGATGCGCAGGTGCACTGGGTGGCCCCAGGGCCCAGAGGGCACCGTCCAGCATCGCCAACCCGGCAGCTGCCAGGGTCACTGATTTTTCAAGGGGAGCCAGAAATAAAGATTTTTATGTGAACTTTCCTAATTCCAGCAGTTGGCTGAAATAACAAACACACAAGTTTTTAAAAACAACCAGACACCGCAGGCCAAGCAAGACACAACAATGGCCCTGACAACCCAAAGGCCACGGCTTGCCCTCTGGCTGGCAGGTTTTCGTTTTTTTTTTTTTTGAGATACCAGGGATTCAACTTGGGACCTTGTATGTGGGAAGCCACATTAGCTTCCCGGAGTTGCTTTTCTCGTTTGTTTTGCTTGTTGTTGTTGTTTTTCAGGAGGCACAGGGAACTGAACGCAAGACCTCCCATGTGGGAGGCAGGCACTCAACAGCTTGAGCCACGTCCACTCCATACTTTCTTAGCCTTTCCACAAAGGCCTCTCAGGGACTGACCCCTGTGATGGGAGCAAGGGTCACCTGGAGGCATCATGTCAGTCTTTAGAAAGCAGACTTTTCTGTAGCACCATAAACTGAAGTGCTCTGATTTCCATCCATCTTATCAAGACAGCCTTGTAGTTACGTTTTTCCTGGCTCCTGGCGACCGTCCACATGACCCAGCCTGTCCCCCCTCTGCTGTGCCGCCGCCACCGTCCGGGGCACTGCAGGAGGTCACAGCTGACACCACCATGGGCCAGCGGTCTGCTTGGGCCTCCAGAGCTAAGCCATCTGCAGTTACCTCCCAGAAAACCCCACTGTGCATGTCAACCTTGCCAGCCACCCACCCGCCCCAAACACCAGAGCCGGACCCAAGGCCTCCGTGAGCCTCCAAGGCCACACAGCAAGATGCCCCGAACCCAACCCCCTCTTCCTTCTCCCTCAAGAGAGGTAAAGTAGCGGCTTCTTATCTGCAGGTCTAAAGCATAGAGAATTGATTTTTAGAATTATCTTCATTCTAACAAAATTTGACTACAACAGGCAATTTGAAGCTGAAATCTCCAGTGAAATTTCAGCATATTGATATTCTCTCATCTTTTGAAGATATCTGGCCCTCCTCAACAGGGAGAGCCCGTACCAGGCACTCGGAAGCACAAGGAAGCCAGACGTTGCCGCCAGGAGGGAAGCTCGCCCCCTGCCCAGGGAGGGGTTGTCTTATTCCCGTAACTGCCACAACGCACCGGGCCCTCCAGGAAACAGCTCCAACGGGTGTGCGCGACACAGAGACTGCCCTTTCCACGCCTGCTTTAGATACGTGCCCACCGTCCTGGACTCACGCTCCAGGATCTCCGCAGAGAAATGGGGCCCTCCAGTGGCTGTGGTGACCAAGCACCACGGGGTCCCTCACACCTGCCCTGCGGCTTTGGCTGATACTCAGGCCAGGTCAGGTCAAGCTCGGTTGATACAGGAACTCTAAGAAACCTTCTGGTTTTCAGAGCTTTACTGAGTTTTGCAATGGTGGAAAAAATATTTTAGACTCTGTATAAATAAATACAATTTGTATTACATGCCACCAGGAAGAATTTTGAAGTGCTGGTATTAAGACTAGCTTCTATTTAGGAAAACAGCACTATTTTGTGGCTAAAGGACAGAAAAGGAACATGGGAGTAATGAGCAAAACCAGCTCTCAAGTGGGGAAAACACGTGACTGTCAAGCATGGCCTGTTTTAATAACCGATTCATCACAGGCTTATCTCATGCACAGATTAGATGCCATCAGCATCCTGTTAGCACTGAAGTCCTTAAAACCTCTTCCAAATTAATTCAAGGGTTTGAGCAGATGAGAAAGATTTGTCTGTTGGCACGTTCGGGTTCAATTAAATGGCCACTCAGCTTTCCTAAACTAAAACAAAGTCAATTAGCCACACAAGTGATCTGAGAGGCCATGTCCTGGGGTCCACAGCCCCCGACACTGGCTGGTTGCACGGCCCGTGCTGGGCTCTGCCCCACTGGTGGGATCCCATGGGCTCCCGTGTTGCCTTCCTTAAAGAGCCACTGCTGCCCAGGGCCTCAGGGTAGGGGCGGGACGGCGGGCTGGATGGTTAGGGCTGGGGCTTTCACCTGGGCCCAAAGGTGCTCTGTCCCTGGCAGGCCTCGGAAGCCCCCGCAGGCAGCCGAGGGCGTTCCCCTCCTGCCCCTGAACCCTTGCCCATCAACCACTTCATTTATGCAGGCAAACGAAGGGGCCGCCTGGGCAGAAAGCAGTAACTCATGGTGTTTCATTCCTCATGCAAAAGCCAGGAAAAGTACTGGGCAAAAACTAAAGTGAAAGCCTAGGAAAGTTTCTGTTAAACAATAACTAAAAAGTAACAAAGAATCCAGGCTGACTTTAAATCGTGTATTGTGAAGGCAGGAAGGGGCATGAAGCCGCTTGGCGGCGGCGCGGGGCGCCTGGGGAGCGGCGCGGGCGCGGGTCCCTACCTGGCCATCTCGTAGAACACGCAGCCGGCGCTCCACAGGTCCATCTTGTAGCTGTAGTGGCCGTCGGTGAGGAGACACTCGGGGGCGCGGTACCAGCGCGTGGAGATGTACTCCGTGTACGGCTGCTGGGAGTACACGCTCCGGCAGGAGCCGAAGTCCCCCAGCTTCAGGACATCCTGCTGCGAGGGGGACACAGGCAGAGTCAAGAGACGCCGGCTTCTCCAGCTGCGTAACACAAACGCTTTCCCGTGCGCGGGCGCGCAAGGGGCCACGGCTAATACCTAAGGGAGCTCCCTCGGGGAAGACGCCCCGCACAGCTCAGCGTGGGCCGCCTGTGACAGGGATCCCGCCAGCGCCGCTCTGCCTGTGCTTGCAAACGCCCACGGGCTGGGAAGGCTGCACGCCACAGCGTAGCGCTAAGGGGGTGACACGCGACAGCACGCCGCACTCGGCTCTGCTCGCAGCTTTGCTCGCCACTTGGGGGGAGCACAGGGCCCAGCCTCCCCTCAAGGACCCTTTATCCAGTTGCCGGGGAAACAAGTTTTGGGATATTTCTTAAGGTAGGACTTTTCTGTTTTTTCTTTACCCTTCACATTTCAAAGCAACAAAATATAAGCCTTCAATAAAGTTATTAAAATGCCTACTGGTCCCCCCTGATCTTAAGAGCAGCTCACAAAAGCCAAGGCCTGGGAGCGGATGTGGCTCAAGCGGCTGAACCCCCCCCCCCCACATGGGCGGTCCCGGGCTGGGTCCCAGTACCTCCTGAAAAGACAAAAACAAAAACAAACAACAAGCAAAACAAACAAAAAGCTAACCCTGGAAAGCCAATCTGGCCCAGAGGTGGAGCACCAGCTTCCCACATGGGCAGTCCCAGGTTCATCCCCAGCCCTGGCACCTCAAAAACAAGCCGAGGCCGAGTCCCCGGTGAAGTCGCAGTCGTGACGCGCTCAGCCAGGGCTCAGAGGTACGTGAGCTTCCTCTCACTTCTCAAACCACCCCACGAGGGTCTCCCCCACTTTCTGTCGAAGACATCGGTGCCGCCCGAAGCCCCGGCCCGTCGTGCAGGGCCCGCCTAGCCCCACCTGTGCCCCCCTGCACTGGGTTGTGGGATGTGCACATCACTGAAACTTGTAATTTTCTCAGGCCCCAACACCTAAAACAGATTTCATTTCCTGAACACTAGAAAACAATACATTGAATTCCCTCCGGTTTCAGAACTACGAGTTTCCACTTCTGGCCAAGATGGAGGAACAGGGACTCGCTTGACCGTCCCACCTCAACCAACCAGAAAAGAAGACAAACGACGCAGGGCAGTGCAGGACAGTGGTCCCTGAGACGAGGCAAACAGAGCGGGTGAGGCCTGCGATGGGCCGGGCTTGCGGCCTCCAGAGAATTCCCAGAGCAGGACCCAGGGAGACGGACGCCCTGGGGTGAGGTCAGGAGCCCAAAGGGACATAGTCCCTGAGAGGAGCAATGTACCCAGAGACGGCGCCCCAGAGACGGCGCCCCAGAGATCTCCAGAGGTTCCCCGAGTCCTGAGCAGGGGGCGGGCCAGCCTGGGAAAGAACCACCCAGAAGGGCTGGGGGCAGGCTGGGGGTGGGGGGGCTCCAGGGAGGCTCAGGCAACTCTGGGATGCGACGAAGACAACCCCCATTACCCTGGACTGCGTCAGAACTTCAAACCGTACAGCTAAGTAAGGGCTGTTCAAGAGGCTTTGGCGTGAGGCTCAAACCCTGCCTCTACCCTCTTGCATGCAGGAAGGTGCCTAAGATTACGTTCCTCCAGAGGCACGCCCGGCCGCGTGCCAGCATTTAGCACTGCGCCGCCACCCCTGGGGAAGCCGAGCAGACGTGGCATCCGCTACCAGAAAGCGTCTGCTCTGCTACCGCGGCACCCGTTGTGGATGTAAACGTTCTCACCTTTATTAATATATTTTCTGGTTTTACGTCTCTGTGAAATATTCCGTTTCTGCATTCAAGACAAAAGGAAGGATGGACTTAGTCACAGCGCAGCGACTCAAGTCCTCGCTGCAGGCTTGGGGAGACGCGCCGGCGCCCCGCCAGCGCTACCTGTGCATGTGATCCAGGGATTTACACAGCTGGTACATGTAGTGCGTGAGCCTCTTCTCCGACAGCGGGCGTCTTCTCCCTGTGCGGAGGAGCAGCGGGCACGGTTACAGCGGCGCATATCCCTTTCGAGAAGCCACAATTACAGCGCATCGTTTGTTTAATGCTGTGGGCAGAGCCACCTTCCTCCACAGAAAAACAGTCTGAAGTGGTTTAGGAAATATGGGGCGCGCCTACAGAAAACAGCATTTTAAAGCCCACCCCCTGGCATGACTTCACTTAAAATCACACCGTGCGCATTCTGATCTCGGTGAGAACAGCACCGATGCCAGTCACTGCGCACGCACGGTCTGACGGCGACACCGCCGTCCACGCGCTCCCTCCCAGCTGTGCCGCTGATGGAGATGCCGGGAGCCGCCTGCCAACCTGGCGTTTGCCTAGGCTTCCCGTCGGTGCGGGGAGTTCCGTTCTCACAATGCTTCGACGGGAATGTTCCTTTTTAACCCAGGAAGACCGCGGCTTCTGCTGGATGCCTCTGAACGACCGGGCGTGCCACCTCCTCCCGCAGGACGCCACGGCCTCTAGGCGCCTGCTGACACCGACCTGCAGTGGCCGTGGGTAACCCGGCGTCTCTCCACACGCCCTGTGGGCTACGTCCTCCTCTCTGCAGCTTTTTTTTTTTTTAATTAGAGAAGTTGTGGGTTTACAGAACAATCATGCATAAAGTACACAACTCCCACATACCGCCCTATTATTATCTTCCTCCATTGGCATATTTCTTTCAATTGACAGAAGCACATTTGTATAATTGAACTACTAATTATAGCCCTGGTCTAATTAGGGTTTACTTGTGACAGTTTGAAACTGGGCAGACGCCAAATGATCATGTCCTTAGAGCAAATCCATTCCTGTGCGTGTAAACCTACTGTAGGTGGGACCTTTTCATTAAGTTTCTTCCCTTAAGGGCCTTTAAGTAGACTGCGTGACCCAGGGTGCGTCTTGATCCTCTTACTGGAGCCCTTTATAAACTGGAATCCGCGGAGGCCACAGAGGCAGAGAGAAATGCCCAGAGGCTGAGAGGAAGCCACAGACGGAGCAGAAAGCAGCAGAGCCCAGAGGAGACAGAGATGGCAGCGCCCCCACGTGCCCTGCCAGGTGCCTGACTGCCCACAGCTGCAGCTGGAGGAGAAAGCATTTCCTGATGAAGCCTTGATCTGGACATTTTTCTCTGCCTCGAAACTGTAAGCTTTAAACTAATAAATCCCCATTGTAAAAGCCAATCCACTTCTGGTAGATTGCCTTGGCAGCCTTTAGCAAGCTAAAACAGCAGCTTTTAACTTTATTAACAGTTTAATCATGGCATCATTCACATACCATAAAATTCACCCATTTAACTGTACAACTCAGTGGTTTTTAGTATATTCCTAACCATCTGGTATGATTTAATTTAAAATACATAGCATATGTTATGTGCAATCATCACCAATTTTAGAACATTTTCATCATCCCAAAAAGAACCCTTTCCCCTTTAGCTCTCACCTCTATAACCCTTCATTCCCCTGCCCCTAAATAACCACTGATCTACCTTCTCTCGATATAGACTTACCTCTTCTAAACATTTCATATAAGTGGAATCGTTTACTATGTGGTCTTTTGTGACTGGCTTCTTTGACTTAACGTAATGTTTTCTAGGTTCATCCATGTTGTAGCTTGTATCAGAACTTCATTCCTTTTTATGGCCAAATAATATTCCATTGAATGGATAGACCACATTTTGTTTATCCATTCATCTGTTGATTGACATTTGGGTTTTTACCTTTTGATTATTATAAATAAAGCTGCCAAAAACATTGTGTAACAAAGTTTCTGTGTGGACATATGTTTTCATTTCTCTTGGGTAAATACCTAGATGTGGAATTTCCAGGTCGTCTGGGAACTCCGTGTTTAACCCTTAGAGGAACTGCCAGCCTGTTTTCCAAAGCGGCTGCTGGTTTTACACACCACCAGTAGCGCCCGAGGTTCTGGCTCTCCACGTCCTCACCGACAACTTGCTATTATCTTTTTGACTAGACAGCCATCCTACAGTGGATGTGAAGTGGGAGCTCATCGTGGTTTTCAGCTGCACTTCCCTAACGACTAACGATGTTGAGCATCTTTTCCAGTGTTTATTGGCAATTTACTGCTAATGTTTTTGGGGTGATATCTAAGAATCCATTAATCCACTGCCAAACCCAAGGTCATAAAGAATTACCTGTATGTTTCCTTCTAACATGTAGGTCTCTGATCAATTTTGAGTTAACGTAGGGTGTGAGGTAAGGACTGGCGTTTAGTCTTCTGCATGTGGATATCCAGTTGTCCCAGCATTCTTTGTTGAAAAGACTGTTCCTTTCCCGTTGAATGGTCTTGGCATCCTTGTTGAATATTAGTTGACCACAGACACATGGGTTTACTTCCAGTCTTTCAGTCCTATTCCATTGACCTCTATTTCTATCCTTATGCCATTACCACATTTTCATAATCATTGTTGGTTAGTAATAAAGGTTTTTGCTTTTTGTGGTTTTTTTTTTTTTAGGTAGTGGGGCCAGGGATTAAACCCGGGACCTCTTATGTGGGAAGCCAGCACTAAACCACTGAGTGACACTGCCTCCCCTGAGTTGGTTTTTCCATTTGTTTGCTTGTTTTTGTTTGTTTTTAGGAGGCACCGGAGACCAAACCTGGCACTTCCCATGTGGGAAGGAGACACTCAACTGCTTGAGCCACATCCACTCCCAGTAATCAAGTTTTGAAATTAGAAAGTATTAGTCCTTCAACTTTGCTCTTTTTCAATATTATTTTTGCAATTCTGGGTCCCCTGAAATTCCATATGCATTTGGATTCAGCTTGTCAATTGGATTCAGCTTGTCAATTTCTTCAGAGACACCAGCTGGGATTCTGAGCGGGACTGCATGGACTCTGAAGATCAACCAGAGGGGTACTGCCCCACAACAAGTCTTCTTTTGCATGGACATGGGGCATTTTTCCATTTACTTAGGTCTTCTTTAATTTCTTTCAACAATATTTTATAGTTTTCAGGGAATAAGTTTTGCACTTTTGTTAAATTTATTCCTCAGTGTTTTATTCTTTTGCTGCTCTTGTAAATGGAACTGTTTTGATTTCATTTTCAGATTGCTCATTGAAAGTATACAGAAATACAATTAATTGTTGTATACTGATCTTGTATCGTTCAACCTTGCTGATCCCAAGGGGTCAGTGGAGGCCTCAGCAAACAGAGCATACTTGGCTCCACTTCCTGGGAAGCCTGGCTGGCCTTTTTGTAAGAGGCCTGCGTTTTCACGGTAAACTCTGTCCTCTGAGCCACACGAGCTGTGGCATGTGCTCCTTGCAAAGAAGACATTCCAGCTCTGGCACTCAGCACCAAAGCATCGTCGCGGCGGACCAGCCTGTGCAGACCTGAGGGAGCGACCCCACCCAGGGGCCCTGAGAGCCGGCCAGCCAGGCCCGTCAGAGCTTCCGCTCCAGTGGAGAGGGTCAGATACACTGTAAATAAGCAAACGCCTTACAGGACGAGTACGGAGAAGAAATAAGGCAGGGGGTGCAACCAGGCAGAGGGGGAGCGGGTGAGGGTGGTCCTCCTGGGGCTCTGGCTGGGGGAGGTCCGGTTCTCAGCACACGGGCACATGAGCGTCATGGACTTGGAAACATAGGTCTGGCTCCCACTCCCCCAAATCCATGGCACCCTTCTTCCTGCCCCAGGCCCCTGAGGGTTTCCGAGCACTGAGGTGCCCCCATCACAGGGCATTCAGTCCATGAACATTCCTTGCTGGCCCCTGGAGTACTCAGCACGCAAGTGGCCACCCAGGGTGGCGAATGCCATGCCAAGGGGCGGAGGGGTGGCAGCGCAGGGTCGAGCTGCGTAGGCTGCCCTGGGCTTGTCTCAGGAGGCAGCAGGGGAAGCGGGAAATGGGGTGGGGGGTCATTACCAGGCAAGCAGAGATGTGGGCAGGTTGTGGGCAGGTGAGCCATGCACAGGCAGGGTCGGGGCAGGGGCCTGTGGGTTCTTCCATCCGGCTGGGGTATGAAGTGTGGGTGGGAGGAGGCCTGAGGGGCTGAACGAGCTCCTGTGGCCAGGATCAGTGGGCAGAAAGCACTGGAACTCAGGCTCATGAACAAGGAAAGGCGGGCCAGGCGGGCCAGGCAGAATCTTGTCCTCCACGGTGATGGGAGGGGACGCCTGGAAAAGGCAGGTAGAAGCACGTCACAGCTCTGCTGTCCGCCCGGGGCTGTCCTGGCCCAGACACACAGCCAGTCAGGGGACATGGCTATGGATCGCTCCACTTTCATGGAGCAGCCACAGCCAGAAGTTCTCTCATCTTCCTAGTCCCCAGCACAGAGTCACCTTTCCCATGTCCTCTCGGCTTCTCTTCCTCTCCAGGGCTTCTGAGGCAAACGTGGAGACTCCGCATTATGGAGCTTTCCCAGGAATGACCAGGCCCGTCTGCCTCACAAAGCCCACGGGGCCTGCCTCTTGCCTGCTCCCTCAGTCTACCTGTCCATCTGACTGCCTCACACAGGTGAACAGTTCACCCTGTCTAACGAGGGCCTCAGCGCCCGAGGCAAATGGCCTAGCACCTGCCCGGAGGGTGCCGGCATTCTAGAGGGGAGATACAGTGATCCGCAAGTAAATGCATCATGTAGTATGTCAAGTGGTGACACAAGCGATGGAGAAAAATCAAAGCAAGGGAAAGGGGGTAAGGGAAAGGGGGTGGACGTTGATGGCAAGGGGTGGAAGTCCAGAGTGAGGAAGAGTCAAGAAGGACCTGATGTGATGCTTGAGCAGACCTGAATGAAGCAGGTGGCTCTCTGGGGGCGTGGGGTAGAGATGTGCAAAGGCCCTGAGGCAGCCTTCTTTGCATGTTGAAGCAGCAGCAAGATTGACAACAGTGGCCGGAGACAGAAGATCTCTTGGGCCTCGTAGGTCAGGGCAAGGATTCAGACTTCATGAGGTGGGAAGCCACAGAAGGATTCTGGGCAGAGGGACACAATCTCACATACCTCTAAAGAGAACCACGATCATCCTGGCTGTGTGAGAAGACAGACAGGGGTGTGAGCGGGAAGACAGAAGCAGGGAGGCCTAAGGACACGACTGGCGTGACTCAGGCAGGAGGCCGTGATGGACGGACCCGGATGGGCACTGAGCAGTCACAGCCGTCTGTGCCTGAGGCAGGGGGAGGCTGTGCTGAGGGTGCGTCAGGGATGCAAGAGGCAGACAGGAGCCAAGGACGAGTCCCAGGTCTGGCCTGAGCACTGAGGAGGACTGAGGAAAGAGCTGGCAGGTGGCTGCGAGGTGTCCCTCAGCCGGCCAGCGGTGCCTCTGTGTGAAGAGGCAAGAGGCCCATGTCTGGGGCTCGGGGAGTGGCACCTAACCTTGGAGGGTGTGAAAGGGGCAGGGCTGAAGGGACCGCAGGGTCCTGGGCTTGTCCACAAAATGGGGGAGGGGGCCTGAGGAGGAGGAGGAGAGAACGGTCATCCATGTCCACTAAGATGGGGTAGGAAATGCCTGCTGGGTGTGGCAATGTGGAGTCACTGGGGTCCTTGAATGAGCCAATTCAGAGGCAGGACCAGGGAAGGGAGCAGGAGGGCAGCCCTGCAGAGGAGGCTGGTGGCAAGGGGAGCCAAAGTGGGGTCTCGGGGCAGATGAGGCCCTGGTAGCTGCTGTCTGTGCGCTGGCGGCCATGACCCACCGCAGAGGTCGGGCGAGGGCAGGG